>VZRU01001119.1:19533-103694 GCA_013398155.1 Pedionomus torquatus
TTTTCTGTCACCTACACTTCTTTATTAAGAATTTAGAAAGATGACTTGAGGCTTTGTGGCTCATCAGAAATGTGCACTGGGGTTTGTAGGGATGTCTCCTGCTAGCTCCAGCAAGTATCCAGACTGGCTGCTGGACAAGCTTTTAATAACTTTTCAATTTTTTTTTTTTTTATTAGAGAAGAAAAATGATGCAGTAGGAGGTTATGTCTCAGACGTGCTTTGCTCTCTCTGTTGGCAAGGAGGGAGCGGAGGTGAAGGGGGGAAATCGTATCTTACTTAAGAAATGTGGTGTGCAAGATTACCAGGCAGAAGCTCTACAAAGTTCAGATTGCTGTCAGGAGGCATGATAATTGTCTTCTGTTCTCCTAGTGAAATGTTCTTACAGTAGCTTAAAATAACATAAACCAAGGCTCCTGAAAGACTTTTAAATGTTTAGTACTTAGTAATTGTTTGAACCCCCAAAAACCAAGCAGAGAGTACAGCAAAAACCTGCTCTTTATAGCACAGCTGGTTACCAAGGCTTTACGCTCACAAGCCTGGTCTGGTCTTTCAATTTGTTCACAGAGTTAAGGTACTTGCACAGCTGTGAAATAATTTTGAGGTGTGTTTATTTAAAATCTTCTCTAAGGCGTAATCTCCTAAATTGGGAAACTTGTTTTCTGGAGAGCCCAGTGGGATACCAGTCATCCAGTGTTCCTTGAGCATCCTTCATCTCAGCACAGTGTGGAGTGTATAATACGCTGAAGTCTCTTCAGCAGCCAAAAAAAGGACACAATTTTGAACGGGAATCACATTTGGGCTACTTTACGCAGCAGGGTCAGCTGGTTTAAGAATGCTGAAGTTCACAGGTTTTAATGTGACATCTGGGAGGCACTGCATCAAAGTACATTAAGTGTTTAGGTTTCTATCATTAAGTGTGTGACCTGCTGTGGACCCTCTTAGAGGGTGCAGCATGTTCTCTGCTTGGTGGCACTAAGTAGAGATGTCCTTGTGTTTTTTAAGTGCAGATACTGAAATTCTATTTGACTCTTGTGTGAGAGCACAAGATAGTGGAGAAATCTTGCATTTGCTGTTTCCTGTGAAGTTCTTAAATGGATGTAGTCAATCTGAGTTGCAGTATCTCACCAGCTGTTCCAGTTTGCCTCAGAATTGTTATGTGCAGCACTCCCACAGCATTTTGCTTTTAGAAGTGAAACTAATCCAGGCAAATTTTGGAAGGCAAAATGCAAAAGCTGCTACAGATTAGTTTTATACTATAGCGATATTTCTGATAAATATATATGACAATAACTATATTTGAAGAGTTCCAGATATATTCCTATGTAAACATTGTATTTTATGTGATAAATACATTAATTGCATGTATGTGCTATTCTTGTTCTTCACTAGTGGATGATGAGCTACGTATTCTGGTTTAGTAATAAAGACTTCTGTATTTTGGTACTGAAAATCTGAAAATTGTGAATTCTTTTCCTTGAGTCCTTGCTCAGGCTGTGTATAGCTAGTTAGTTATAGATTTTGATACCATGTATGCAACGTGTTTAAAAACATAGCATTTGGATGGCACTGTGTCCTCCTCGCCACCCCCACCCCTCCCGCCTCCCTATCCCCCCCAGGCTTCCAAACTTCTGTTTCTCTTTCAAAAGCAAGATGTCATAATTGGGTGCCTGGAGAAACACTCAAAGGCAATGTGGAAATTTGCTGTTATGATAATTTGACAGTGATCTTGACTGAATTCTTTCTTCCTCATGTACAAAATCACAAATGAAACATAATTCCTGACCCTGTATATTATATCATTTGCAGGTCAACAGATTTGTGTTCAATTATTGATGTTGTCGTCACAGTTGAATACAAATATGGCAATTTTTGTTATGGTATTAGGTGAACACTTTCTAGTGAATCTTCCTTTTATAATTTTGTTTTGTTTTTATCATTCAAGGTGAAAAGGATTTTACCACCCAGTTTAATAGAGTCCAGTCAAGATTTTCACTGTAACGCTCTGAGCAATTCCAAAGCAAATGCACTTATGGCAGTATAGGAAAACTGATAAGTGATGACATTTTAATGGGTGTAGGTTTTCATAGCATAAAGAGGAAAGAAATAATAGAGAGAAATTGGAAAAGAAAATGGTGTAATGGCACAGATTTTAATACTGATGGTAACTGGAGGACAAGTTTGAGGACTAACGTTTGTTTTTTTGGATAGCTCAGCTCATTAACTGGGACCTAAATAGATTCCTTTGGATCTTGTTGGCAGGAGATGCAGCAGTAGGGCAATGGCTAGTGTGTTTTCTCTAAGAGCTAATGTGGGGAATGATAAAGCTGGTTGATATATCTTGAAATATATATTCTGGCTGTAGGCAGAGAAGGATTAATTAAGACTTTTTAAATTCTCCTCTGAGTGAGAAGTTACACCTTGGCATTTATAACATGGTTAAAGTTAACTATAGTTTTCTTTCAAGAATTGTATGACAAGCAAGAGAACATTAGAGTAATGTTTACTTGGAAGCATTTAGGAGACAAAAAAAGAAATTCTGTGTTTATAGATTTTCAGAACATCAATAGAATAAAAATACTGCAGAAATACAAAGGTTTAAGGTAGACAGATACTGGCTTGTTAAGTTTAAATAAAAAAACAACCCTACACAATTAGGCTTACACAATTTAGCCCTGCATTGGGATGACTCTAGGTGAAATATATTTTAAGTTTGTTAGGGATGAATCTAACTTGTAAACCAGCTTGAAGGAATTCCCAGTGAGTTTGATGACTCTTTAATTATGAGGGCACAGCTAATCAGCCTAAAGCTGTCCTCTTGCTGAGCTCTGCCAAGAAATTGTCTTGACACCAGCAGATGCTTTTTTTCTTTTCCTCCACCNATCATCTGTGGAACAAACTCTGTGCTCATTTGATGGTGCGAGTGACTTGTTTATGCTAATACCAGTAAAACAGTCCGCAGCTGTTGGAATGGAATTTTGTAGTAGCAGGTCATCTTACAGAAGAGGGTATTAGGTAGCTGGAGGAGCAGTGAGGGAACAGTCTTTATTAAGCACAAATGTATCAGGCCTGCTTTGTTAAATACAGCACATTTATCAAAGATTTATTGTACAATTACCCTGATTAGATGAAGAAAAAAGAGCCTGGAACTAATCAAAGAGCTATAATTCATTGGTTTTAATAATCATTATCTTTCCCCTTGTGAAATGCAGGTGCTTGGTTTGAGTGTGAGGATGGTGGTGCTTATCTTCTACAAGCTTTGATTAATATCTAATTCTTTGCATCGTGGAAGAAGCTAATCAGATATTCAATTTGCTAATCAGCTTCTAAATTTGATTAGTAATATACTAATCACTTAAGAAAATCAAATGTGATGTACATTTAAGGTTTTTGACTTAAAGTTACAACCATCTTTGAGGGTGGTGAGGTAGGAGGATCTGCTTACTACTACAAGTTTGATGCAGCATTAAGTCCGAGGCAGCTGCAGCCTCTCCAAGAGTACCAGAGAGGAGAAGAAGCTCAAAAGCAGATGCTGCAGGACGTGCTGTTGCAGGCTGCGCTTGAACTTGTGTCCCTGGTGCCTGCTGCTTTTGCTAGTCAAGACTGAAAGTGAGAAAGCAGTGTCCCCACTGCTCAGCTGATTACTTCTGTTCTCACTCTTGGAATTCCAGTGGGACTTCCCTTACGTAGAGTTTTTTTCTTTTTTTTTTTAACATATCCTAACTGTGGAAAAATCTTATTTTTAGTTCTGCTTCATGACAGGTGTCACTAAGAAGTGACAGTATGTGAAATAGTCACCAGTGGCTTGGGGCTTTTTCTGTGCAGTGTTGCCAGGCACCTCTACTTGGAGCAATGGGACTGCTTCTCTTCTCTTCACGGGGGAGCTGGCCATCTTCTGATTCTTATTTCTGCTGGTCGTGAAATGCTCTCTCCGAATGAAGTGGTCAAAATTTGCTTCTGTTGTTTCTTCTTCTCGTGTTTGCCTTTTTTCTGATGAGAAGTAGACGGTGCTTTGCCACTGCTTTTGTTGTACATAGGTTTTTTTCATTTGTTCTTGCTCATTTTCTGATGCTTGAGGTGGACTCTATTAAAATGGATCACGAGAGGTGTACTTCAGCCCTTGTAAACATATTAAAAGTTGGAAGCAGCTGCTTATATGCAGCTTTGTTCATTAGTAATGCTTTCTGTGTGTTACAAACCTATAGGGATCGCTCTGCTAGGTCATGATGTCTGTGTTTAAATCCAGATAGGGAAACAAACTAGGGAGTAAGCTATGCTTTCTGTATGCTTCCCATTTATAATGTTGTATACATTAATGAAGCCAAAGCCAGATGAGCTAACTGTTGATGACACAAAAGATTGAACTGTGTGCCTTTGTCAGAACTTGTTAAAATAGATAATTTAATGGACTTACATTAAACAATTATATTAATTACCTTTGATTCAACTTTAGAAAACACAAAATAGCACTTTAATTATTATTTAATAAATATTTAATTCCACTTAAACAATTCTGTGCCTTCAGCTTGTAGATGGCTCCATCCATCTCTTCATTTGCCCGTTGCCTGGCAATTGGCAAATATTTTCGGTGGTAACTGACTGAATATTGGTCCAAATAACAGCAGGGCATTTATAGTTGGAGGTTGAAGGCTTAATTGAGATGGTAATGTTACCTAGCCCTGTGAATGTGTTCCCTTTGTTTATATAATGAGTAGGGGAATGGTTGTATCCCCATTTGCTTCAAGTAGATTTACTATCAGCAGTAGCAAAAAATGTGCTTTTCATCAGTTTTTAGACTAAAACCGAGCACATGCTGACCATGTATTTATCAAAATAGTAAAAAGCCTGGGAGCTTAATGATAAATATTTTGATTATTCCATATTGTATGCTTTCTTCTAAAAGCCTGTATGAGTTTGGCCTGTGGATGACAGAAAAATGTAATTTTAAAATGTAGGAACATCGGTTCTGAAGTAGTGGTAGTCTTCACCTGCCTTTGCCTGAAGTAGTTCAAGTTAAATATTTTTGCAGGCATTCTGTAGGGAATGGGCATGCAGAATACAAGGCTCAATTTTAATATTTGATTATTATCAAACAGTCCTCGCGTTTTTTTCACAATCTTTTGATATTGTGTGTTTAGATAGAAGGGTGAGTCTAAATTTTACCTTGAACTGAGATTTAAGAAGTCTGGGTGTATTTGTATTTCATTCTCTATTTTAGGGCTGGATGACCCTCCTAAGTTCAATAAGGTAGAAGTAAAAAGGCATGACAAAGCTATTAATGACATTTCCAGAGGGAACCTGATCTTGTTCTGCTCTCTAAGTGAGGAACGCTTTGTGAAGACGGTGTTCGGATTCATGAACTTCAGTTATTTTCCTACTTTGGTGTCCATAAAGGATTATATGCTTATGCTAGGGCAAAATTTGGATGCTTTGTTTTTAGGACAAGTGAGGCCAAAGGGCTTTTGGGGTCTGTGTATGTCAAGACAAACCTAGGGAAAGGAGCACAGAGACTGTGACTAAGCCAAGGCTGCATCAAGGACTGGCTGAGCAGTGTTTTGCATGTGGAAAAAGTCTGTCGCCAAGCACTGGAAGCAACCTCCCCCTTCCCTATGAATCCATAAGAGGATATTCCTCTGGGAGTATTTATTTTGAATTCATGAATATTTAGTTTGCAGTGTGTTTTGAGTGTGTTGTTACAATATCTCCATCTTAAATACCACCATTAACAAAGGTAGGAAAAAAAAAGAGGATGGCATCAGTTAAGACAAGGACAGGCGAGTGTGTGTCTTTATGTATGCTCAATTAGCCTTAGAAACTACTAATTTCTGGCCAGATTATTGCACTAATGCTCACAGATGGGGTAGGATACTGTGGAAAGATTCTGCCCAAATGGCCGAGGCTGCAGGTGCTTTCTGCTTGGAAAGAAAGAGATGGGAGGATATTCCCAGCGTGATTGGGTAGTGTCTGCAGTGTGGCATGTCCCGTACCTTTTAACTGCGGTGTCACTAACCATGAAAAACAAACAATCCGGTGGTTTAGTCCTCATATTTCTTCAGCCTATTCTGCCTGTCAGTAGGAGTTTAGGGTGCTGACGCTTCTGGTACCTTTCCAAAGAGCATAACAGCTGGGATTCAGACTAGTGCAGTCTCTTGTTACTCTTGCTTTGGTATTTCTAAATGGGAAAAAAAAAAAGGCGGGGGTGGGGGGGGCACCAACCCTTAGTACCAGATCTGGGCATGTGTCACATGGCTCTTTGGCAAGCCCTCAAAAGAGTATTCTGCTTTCTGGCATTTCCTGCACAGTAAATAAGCACGGTTGCCTACTGATGCTCAAATGGTATGCGATAATGAATTTTCCCATAGGAATGGGAATGTCATAGTGGCCTTCTTAATAAGGGGATAGCTTTTAGTAATACTAATATGCTCCTGGTTACCAAGAAAAAGAAAGAAATTTCCTATGGATTCCTGCTTAAAGAAATGTGGGACTTTCGCTAGGTTGTAAATAAATCTGCCTGCTTTTTCCAAAGGACCAGAGACTGTGATAATGGCATTCAAAATGATGCTGACATCAGCCCAGTGGTTCTTGCCACCACTGAAAGAGCAAATAGTTGCCATTTAATTCTAATGCAGCAAGATAGCCTGGAGCTAAATAATACATTTTTGTTAGTAATTATTTAGCACAATCCCAAACTGCAAAATAAATTTACATATCATCTTTCCTTTGTTGACTTACTTAGAGTGTATATGGGAACACAGGAAGTAAAATGCCTCCAAGAAGATGGTTTGTTTGCGTTATTTCAACTGATAACATTATCAGAAGCCTTTAAATAAAAATGAGATATAAATAAGCTACTGTTTTTAAACTTTAAGAACTCCTGCATGCAATATTTAACAATATTCCATCAAAGATATTACCTTTTTATGTGAAAAGGAATGTATGAATATGAAAACACTTTCCTCTGTCCTTAGGTATAGAATGCCTGTTTGTGGTTGGTTTTATTAATGTGCAAATAATTGAATATATACAGTGAAGGCTGTGTGAAATTCTTCCCCTATTCATTCAGTAAACTGAAAGAAATTAATTAATAAATTACAAATCTTTGTGGAATGATTTTTTTTGTTGTTGTTCTTGTTTACATAGCTTTAAAACGCAGTGCTGGTTGGTTTGAACTGAAGGTGAAATATGGCAGAGGTTCATTCGTAGGCGATGGTGTGAGCCCTCCTCTTTATGCCTTGCTGTGATCTTTGAGCCTGTGTGCTTCTGAATAAGCTGGATGTTACTGTGGGTGCTCCTAGGAGCTGAGAAACTTGGATGCCCTCTCTCCTTACTTGTGCCCTTGCTGGGCTATTGGGAGCGTTCCACTCACCTTAACTGTCAATGGAAACATGCTGGAGAGTTGTATGAAGTATAGCCCTGGCAAATTGTGAAACTGAATCTACTGATGAGAAAAGAAAAAGCATTTATCTTTCTGGTGAGGTAGTTTGTTAAAGCGCTGTTCATAATTTACACTGTATTGCACACACTCTCTTTCTTTGTTTTTTTTTAATTTCTCTTTACATCTGGATGGCTTGGTCGTGTCATAATTGCAACGCTTCTCCTGTTGTCCCAGTATCACAGTCTATGCATACTGTGCATCGAGCATTGATGCCACAGTATGTATTAAATAGGATAGAACAAGGTCACTTTTTTTGGGACATCCTTCTCAGCCATGGGGTGTTTTACTGGCTGATAAGCACATGAGGGAAGGTTGGAAGAGCTGGGACCATTTAGCCTGGAGAAAAGAATGCTCAAGAGGCATCTTATGAATGAACATAAATACCCAAAGGGTGTAAAGAAGCCAGGAGCCAGGCTCTTTTCAGAGGTGCCTACTGACAGTACAAGAGGCAATGGGCATAAAATGAAACATGGGACCATTCACTTTGAACAGCAGGAAACACTCTTTTGCTGTGAGGTGACCAAGCACTGGCACAGGTTCCCTGGGGAAGTAGTGGATTCTCCATCCTTGGAGGTATTCAAAAGCCATTTGGACATGGTCTTTGGAAACTGATTGTAGAGTGTCCCTGCTCAAGGCATGGAGGTTGGACCAGATGATCCCCAGAGGTCCCTTCCTACCTCAACAATTCTGTGATTCTGTGGTGTGTTACGGCTTTGGCCTTATAATTATTTTTCATTTGTATTTGACTCTTAGATATAAAAGAAAAAAAAAATAAGAAGAAAGCAGCATTGAAAGAAATTTAGCAGACCTTGTTTAAACAGATGGATTGAAAACGATGGAAAACACCCTTTGGGCTAGCTGGAGCTGTAGATCTTGGTCCTGAGTGCAGCAAAAAAGTTCTGGGACCCCTGAGTCGGCTCATAGCCTATTTTGCCTGATCTAGGCATACCCAGCAGTCACTGGGTGATACTGGGGAGGCTGCACCAGGTCTGGAGAACAGGAATACGCACTGGCTGATTGGGACTGAGAGCTCCTGAAGTGGCTGTGGTCACTTGCAGCCACTCCTCGGCATGTGGACTGACTAGATAAAAGGGGGGACTAATTATATTTTTGCAGAGAGAAGGAACAGAACAACAACGAAAAAAGAAAAGGATGAGATGGTTCATCAGTGAAAAAAAGAAATATGTGGAAAAATCTGCCCCTCTCTGATACTTCAGTTTTCAGTGGTTACTGGTGTTCCCAGGCTGCTGGGATTTAAGAAGCTGAATACTGCATGCTCAGATAGGTCCTCTCAGACCAATAGCTAGGTAGCCGGGGCTCATGTTGATTAGCGAAGTGCATCTTGACAGAGCTGCTCAAAATCTGGGAGTTTATTGCCCAGCCCAGTCTAAAGCTGCAGCAGTTTGTGCCTGAAGTAGCTGCCAGCAATAATTTCTCTCCAAATGAAGTCCCTTCTGTTTAAACAGGAGTCAGACTGATAGTTGCTTTTCTGAGATGAATTATGTAAGCTACACTGTGTCTGCTCTAGGTGTAGGATCTAGGTCCTGTCATATCCATCCTCACCTGCAGCCTGGCTGTATGTCCTGGATGAGTGGATAGTTCTTGAATTTGAAGCAAGGCCTACCTACATCAATGTTTCGGATGCTGCTTAGTTCTAGTGTAAATGAACAATTTTCATTTTTTATATTTTTTTAGAGATCTTTTTTTCTTTTTGGGTGCCTTAATATGCAGCATTGGCTTCTCTGTTTTCCTTTGGGAGAGGTGGTGAGGATGCTTTTATCTTTCTGAGGCAATCTAATGTAAAACATGTGAGAAGAATGGTGGCAATTATAAACGTTTTCTTTGACCATTATTTTTACTGGTGGTACTTAAAATTTACACACAGAATATTTTTCTGTGACTTTGTGGTAAGATCTTTAAAGCTGAATTTCATTCATAGGAAATTCTATATTGGGGAGAAGAGCTTTTAATGCGCGTTTACTAATTTTTAACAAAGTGAACTGTAGCATGATAATATTCTGTTTACAGTGACAGTGAGTGCAAATCAGGTTGTAAAGGTGCTAAAGTCAAATGTTTTGTTTTTAAATATTAATTTGGAGTGCCTAATTCTGAGGCAAGTGCATATGAGGGAGATGGTAGATTCAGCCACATTTGAAACTACCCTTGAACTGTGGTTCACGGTAATTAGATTATTAACATTTGCTATTAAAATACTTACAATTGCATTCAGCTGCATTCATCTTTAAGACGGCCCATTAGCAAGCGGGCAGACCTCAGAATGCTCCTGGGGCTTTCTGAAAAGAGTTGGCATTTTATTGTAACACAGAGGGAAAGGGAAGCACAGAACAATTCAGGCACTTGTATCATTGTGGCAATTAAGCTTTCTTATAATTGGCTATTTTGGGATTAACTTGCTTTTCGAGAGAGTCAGATTGTGACCCTCAGCGTAAAGTGAAGACCTGGAGGTGTTTTCCAGTTCATGGCAATGAGGCAGCCATGTGGGGAAGATCTGTGAAAGCCTGAGGTCCATCTCGCCATTTCTTCACCAGTCAGCCACAGTACTTGCTAGACGTGGAGCGATGGAGTTTGTTGTGTTCTTTTGCGTTTTGGTGGGGTTTTTTTTTGTGTGTGGGTTTTTTTCCTTNTCCCACAGATTAAAGCCAATAAACAATTCACTCGGGTTTGGTCCTCTGTAGTGAGGCTGTGTGTTATTGCTGACTTGGAAGATTGGACTTGCTGATGGTGTGCAGTTGTAAGATTGAAATATTTTAGCCTTGTCAGTCTGTTCTTTAGCAACGCCAGAAAGATCTGAAAATGGTTGTTCTTTCTTATGGCTAAATTATAAATTGATGAAGGTTTCCTTACACAAAATACCTTGAATTTATTGCTTTAGATATTTTGAATGGCTGGAGCCATTTAACACCCTGAATCTGTTTAGTCTGTTTGGGTTGGTTTGTTTTGTTTGTTGTTTTGTTTTTTTTCCTTTTTCCTGAGGTACGCTTTAATTCACGGACTAATAAACGATTTTTTTTTTTAAATGGCACGCTTCTCAAGTACGTTATTTAGGGAGAAGCATGTTATTTCTAATCGATTACATGCCTTTCTGCATGCTAGTAATGACTTTGTAATTAGAGCAAATAAAGTGCGTTAGGTTTCAACATGCAGTAAATAGTGCTGCAGCACTACTGTTGACTTATGCCAAAGGTGTTAAACCCCTCTAAGGAAGTGGAACGAGGAGCTAAAATTACTGAGATCTTGAGTGACATTTAGTAACCTGAGAAATCAGATTCTGAAAATAGATCTGAGTGACAAATACAATTATGAATTTTATCCACGATATTCTGCTAAAAGCCAAGGAACTATAAAAATCCTCACAAGTCTTCTGTATAGTGGCTTTCTTTCAAGCTTTTCCTTTGAGAAGCTTTGGTGAGCCTTCTGTGCCTAGGCTGAAGTGGAGACTAACTGTATGGAACCCCCTAGCAGCTAACCCCTGTCTCTAAAGGTACAGAGAGATGGCATCATTTGTCACAGGTTGCACCATGAGTAATGGATGTTTTGTACGAAGCAGTGACCAGTTGCCTTCTCTGTCTGGGGAGTATAATCTCTTAAATGGCTCTGTATGGAGTACGACATGGGGTGAGGATCATCAAACCGTATGCAGGGGGATTGAATTTTTCAGTTGCTTGACTACTAGTAAAAAATGAAGCACTTGAAATTGAGAAAAAATGAGATATGAGAAATTGACATAAATGGCAAAAAGGAGATGTTCTTACAAATATTATAAATACCCTTGCTTTTGTATAGGTACTGTCAAATAGTAGTAGAACATAGAAATTTATTTAATGACTCTTGTAAGCTTCTACTATTCTGCGTTCCTGTGCTGTTGTCACTTGAGGAATGGTGCTAAAAGATGAGGGAAACAAAATTATTTCTTCTTGAACGTTTTTTTCTCCCCTTTTTTTTCCTATGGTGTTTTAAGGTAGTACAAGTGGAAGCAGGTCAGGACAGCATTCTTAACATCCATGTTAAATGTCTCAGCCTACCACAAGATGATGAATCCTTCAGAGTTCTAGGTCCAGAGCTTGTTTTCAGGTGATGTCAGAGAAATTACGGATACCCTTATGGATTTGTATCGCCAAAACCTGCAGTAAATGTATTTGCGACATGTTTCCAAGTAATTGCATTGGAAAACTGTGGCACTTCCTGATGTTTTTCTGCTCTCTCTCTTGCCTGTGCCTACATGAAAATATGAGCATGTTTACATGGCCAGTTTACCCTTGTTTATTTAGTTCTGACAAGAAAAAAAATCAATGCATAGCCCTGCTACAGGGCTTTCTTCTTGCAAAATGCTCTTTTCTGGCCATGCAGCTTGCTCATGGCAAGGGATTGAGAGGTGTTCAGGGCAGCCCACAAGTCAACAGCACATCATAACTCCTAAGCTGGTCACTTTCAGCCTGTGTCAGTCTTTGTGGTTCCCTCTTCCAGTTGAGATAAGAACTTGGAAATACAGTAACAGACCTGTTCAGTTATGTCCATATGGAGGGACTGAATGGCTTGTGTCTCTTGTTGGGCATGGCAGTGTCCACTCTGGAGATCTGTATCGACCTGGGGAGAGGCTGGGGGAGGTGGATGCCACTGGAGGTTTGCTTTCAGCTGCTGCCCACTTTCATGGCCATTCATCTGGCATGTGCCCTCATGTATCTGCCTTGAGCCTATTCCTTGCTGTTCTCCACTCTGATATGTTGTTGCAGGAGGAAAATTTAAGAAGCCTGATGAAAGCTAGAGACTGAAGATGAGAAATGACAGATGAGATCTTCAGAGTACCCTTTTCAGTTGTGGCTTGGGAATGGGAGGGTGTTTTCTCTCGTCTGTTCAAGGGCACTGTAAAAAGGGAAGGTTGTAAGTGTTCTTGGACTATGGCTTGAAGCACAATTATGGCAGTAACGATTTTTTTCTCTTTCAATATTTCAGTTGTTTCCTGCTCCAAAACTATCTCTGGGCAGCTGAGATTTCAGTCATTTTTAAATACATTTTATCAAGATGCCTTTGGGAGGCTTCCTGAGATTTCTGGTAATTTCATTAAATAACTGCTGTTAGTTATCCCCAAATTTCATTTTGATTGACTATATTAAATGGGCTTTGACTTTTTTGATATTTGAGTAGAATCTTCTCCTGGACTTTGTAAATGTTCAGCTTGCTGTTGTGGTTTCTTTTGTTTGTTATTTTATAATTTGTAATTAAGTTTTATGGCAGGACTTGCAGTGGTTTCTCTGCTATTTGAGTTTGTGTACATAGAACTGCTATCAGTGTTTTCCTTTTTAGCTTCATTATGTTACTTTCTGAGAAATTTAAGTATAGAAATTTTCCTAGACATTTTGAATGTATCTGTTTATTTGGTAAAATGGAATTAATTTAAAATTACTTTAAAATTATTTTAAAAGATTTTGCGTAATCAGCTTTCTGGAAGGCGTCTCATCTTCAGCATTGTTCATGAACAGCACCTCATAAAATTTTGCTTTCAATTCTGATATGGGGCTTTTAGACAAATAATTTAAAAGTCATATATACAGTTATTAATCGTAAAAGTTAAGAGGATGTAAATTTTATGTGCCTGATAACAAACCTGAAATTTCTGAACTCCACGTTCTCAGCAAATTCCAAATTTAGTGAGCAGTCATAGTGAAAGTGACAAGCCATTATTAATTAAATTAACAAAAACTTCAGGCAACCTGATTATGTGGGCTATTTTAGTGGCTATTTGATGGTAGGTGTGTATTTTATTTTCCTGGAAAAATATTGCATATAATAATGGAGCTTGAAGTGCCTTTAAATAAGTGCTAACAAAAAAACCAAAACAGCTATAAAGAAAATAGTAAAAATGATGAGGTGATGATTAAAATACTGTAAATAGTGGGAGAGTATATGAAGAAAAGTAGGTAAGAATGAGTGTTAGAGAAAAACTTCTTGCCCTCAGTTCTAGATGGAATATACATATACATCATAAGGGGATGTGAAGTGCCTGGGCAGGGGTGGAACATCTGGCTACAGTAAAATCGGATTCTGGGAAAATTAAGAGAAACTAAAGATCACATCATGGTTGGAATTAGTGTGAAGAAAACAATTGTAAATTATACAACTGTACAATATAATAAAATGAGGGAAAACAAAGCTTTTTTTTTTTTAGTTTCTTTTGTAACATATTCAGGGAAATACTATTCATTAATGTTAAATGTTATGTAACAGAACTGAGGGGAAAACATTGCAAGTTTGCTGAAACTTCAATTTATAGTGAGAAATACAGCTAATAAACTTTAATGTGAAGCAATAGATGTGTCTATTTATTTGTTTTTAATAGCTAATCTTTGAGGAAAAGATTCCTTGCTAATTCTAAATTTAAGCTGCCTTCTGACCTTTGGTTCATACTGGAGAGTATAGCTCCCACCATATTACAGGAGACTTAAGATTTTTATGTAAATACGGATCCTAAATAACTTCTGAAATTACATATGTACTTAAGTATTCATTATATGCATAAATTTAAGAAATCTATAGCTTGACAACAAGGTAGACTTAATTATTTTGGACAGAATATCAAATAGCAGGGAAATTTTTTTAAATCTTGTGACATGCAACTTTGGGAAGCAAAGTGATATACATATGTATATGTATTTCTCTTAGGTATAACCTGCTTTACTCAGGGCTACCTCTATTCAATAATTTTTTTGTTACCTTGTTCAGTGCTACATTCAGGAAAAATACTACATAGTAAATCAGATAAAAGGTGAGACAGTACTTTTGGCATTGTATTTATTTATTTTTTGTTCCCTCTCTTAATTCTTACAGAAAAGTTTCCTTGTTATTTGTCAAATCATTAACCATTACACTTTTCAAGATAGCATCTTTGGGGCATTGTATTATCTTTGTAAAAAAATAAATTCTTCTATAACCTGTTCATTAGTGGTATTTACTGTATTATTCCATGAAACTGCCAATAAAAATAAATCCTGCGTGATATAAATCCTGTGAATATCATAGAGAAATTAATGAAGATTATTCACAGGAATAAGAAAAGGGAATATTTGACCTGTGTTAATAAGAAAGTGAGAAACCATCAGCTGTCAAATCTCAGTATCTTGCCCCAGAACCATGATGGTGTGTTCTTGTGGTACTCTTAAGAGCTGTGAAGTATCTCATATTTTTGGAGCTGAATGCCTAGTATTGCTTTTTTTTTTTTTCTAAAAAAAAGCCAATGCGATGTTACGAATTGTTAAGAAGGAGTAGAAAATAGAACGGAACACTGATACGTCACTGAATGATTCCACAATATGCCTGTGTGTTCACTATTTGGGTAGGTCTTCATCTATCAAAACATACATAGTTGAAATATGGTAGATTCTAAAAAGAGCCAAGTATGACCGAAGTTATGCAATAACTCCCTTCTGCACAAGGAGGGTCTAAATCGGCTGGGACTCTTTATCCTGAAAAAAAAGGAGATTATTTTAGAACTATAAAATCATAAGTGGCATGGAGAAAATGATTAGGTAAGAAATTTTTCCTGTCTCATCGAAGAAAAGAACAGGAGGCAATAAATGAAACTAGCAAGAGCTGGCTTAAAGCAAACAAAAAGAAGTATGATTCAGTGTGTAAACTCCTTGCTTCAGGAAGCTGTAGGTAATAAAAGTTGATGTAGGCTTAAGGTATGATTGGACACTTTCAAAGAAAAGAAATCCGTGAAGCACACGTTTAAAACAAAGCTCCCCAAACATTCAAACAATGAAGCAAAACCAGAAACCTCCATATAAATCCCAAGCCCTTTTGTCTTGGAAATCCACAAGCTGCTCAAGTTGGAGAGTATTCTGGGCATATGTGCTAGATACTTGCTCTGTTTTGACATTCGTCCATACCTCCAATCAACTTGTTGCAGACACGTTAGCTAGGCTTGTGTTGTCTCTTATATCGCTTGTGGTCTACTAGCAGATTTGCAGGTAGAAGAAAGTTATTTTTCCATGTCCTTTATTTTAAAATAATACTTTGGTTGTGAAGTGTTTGTGTATATACATATATTGTGAAGATACCTAAAAATAGATCTGTCTCAACCAAATATGATTCAATTCAGTTCAATGTAGTGTGCCAGGATAGGAAGCTGTTTTCCCAAATTCTGCACTTGTAGTAGTGCTAAAATTCTTGCCACTCATGAAAACATGCAGAAATCTGTTTTGGGCTTTATGGCATCTATTTTAAGGCTTTATGATTTAATTTTATGTATATATATTGTGGAGTTAAGCCTAGGAATTTGATGCTACATAGCAAATAAATTTCAAAGAGTATATATATTTTTTTGGGAACACAAGTGGTTGCACATATTCCATATGTATAATCCCTACTTTTAAGCAATGCTTAGTGGAAGAGTTTAGTATTGTTCTTTTATTATTATTATCATTTTTGTAACACAGTCTGCCCATGCACTTTCATAGCTACTGGGGAAAAAGAAAGCCACGTCTTTTAGTTTCCCCCAGCAAAGTCATGAAGGCATGTAGCAAGGAAACCCTAAAGATCTCATAGATGTTGTCTTAAGGGAGAAGCTTAGAAAATAATTTTAGCAGTGCTGCAAGCCTGTGGATATGAGCAACACATTCCATGGCATTGCTGAAAACAGCTTCTTTGCAGAATTCTAGTGCAAGGACTGTTTATCAGGTAGGCAGCCCAGCAGATCATACAGAAGAGAGAATCTCCTGGTCACCATCTAGTGATAACAAAAGGACATGAAGGCATCATGTACTTTGCCCATGAAAAACGTTAGGATCCTGCATGATTTGTTGAAGCAATTTATCTAAATCATTGCAAATTTTAAAAAAGAACAGTGTGTTGTTATAATTTAAGGTGAAAATTTGTTAGTGGATCCTACTTCTGTGTTTTAGTTATTTATAGATTCCCACTGAGTGTCTTGAGCTATGCACAGAAATCATCTTTGCTATAAAAAGGACCGATTCTTTCCCAAGAGGTTTTTACATGGTACAAAGTGGGAAAAAAAAAAAAAAAAAAAAGTTTTTGCTTATTGTGCACATCTGTGATATCGTGTAACTTACATTTCTCCTGATGCTTGACATTTACTTACCCAGAGTGTATCTCAGGAAAGGCTTGTCATTGTGGTGACTTTCATGTTTATTTAAAAAAAGAAAAACAGTGTACTGAATGCAAATAACTACATTAATATGACATTATTGCTGAAATTTACACACGTAAAGTCAGGAAATTCAGAATGATGATTCCCACAACTACCATAACTTGTCCCCTTTCTTATGTGAGGTATGCTGTTTTCTGTTTCCCTCCATAAACTCTTGTGTCTTGTTAAACACTGAATGGTGTTTCTGTGTTTGGACCACTGCTGTTCTCATATACAGCTTTGGATTTTACGGAGGTTGTAACTGTGTTATAATTTTTTCAGCAGTAGTTTAAGGTCAGTGAAATGAAACCAATACCTTCCAGTCTGAAACATCTCTCTTTCCTCAAAGATTATTTTAACCTGAATGGGGAAAGTGTCGGAGACTGAAATTGTGGAGGAGTCTTAGCTAAGGGAAGGCCAGTCATTAGACCTTCAGTGCAAACCAAGCAGAATGAAGCAATTTCAGTTATTTTACCCCTAGGGCATGTTTTGACTTGACATAGTTCACCTTTATAGAATTATAAAATATCTCTGCTATGGGTATTCTGCAGCTCTGCAATGTTAGGCTATTGCAGCACATTCCAGTAATAGTTTTTCAGTTGGCACAATGACCTATTTCCTTAGGTGCGACCAATTAACACAACACACAAATGTTCTAGAGTTAATTTAGTTGAATCTAAATGAACATTTATGCCAGATTATCTATGCTGGCAGGAGGGTATGATTTTTTTTCCTGAAAAAAGATGTATAAGAAATCTTTTCAGCCAGAGTTACTACCGAATCTTGGAAATAAGAGTTTGTGTCTATACTTAGTTTATTTGAATGAGAACTGCAGATTACAGAAGGCAGGTATCAGCATATCTGATACTTTTTCCCAGAACAATGTGAACTCTTTGGAAATAGGATATAAGCAGCACAAAGTGAATGACTGCAGGAGCAGCAGCTTCTTTTGTTTAAATATAATATGTATTTTTTACTTACTTGGCTAAAGTAAAACCAAAAATGCATTAAATTCCAGAAGCACATTGTGTTTGCACTCTCAGAGGCTTTGTTTGCTTTATTTCATAAATAAACATTCTTCTAATTGGCAAAGAACACAATGTAGCTCTGTAATAACAGTCATTTTCAGGGCAGGCCCTTAAGACAAAAAATCTTTCAGTGCTATTATTAGCAAGTCTTTTAGCTAGTAGCAGAGGGCAGGATTGTCCGGCACAGGTGAATTGTGAATCTAGATACCCATAAACCTGGCATCAATTGTGTAGTTTAGCCCCACGGTATTTAGGCTGGTATTTCCCTTCCAGGTGGCATCTCCACAGGCTCCTCTACAGGTTGGCTGGCAAAGAAGTGCTTTGGTTTCCTGTTTGAAACCAGGCATCTTTGCTGTCCTGTTTTTTTGCAAACACTCACCCACACCCATTCTTTTTTTTTTTAAACTATCTATAGATACTGTGGATATCTGTGTATAAACTTGGAGTCAGTTTGGTCAATTCATCAAATATCTTGCTGATCAGCCTGGTACTCAGTCTGGCCAAGAGCTAGCCAAAAATGATACAAAGATTCCCGTCTCACATTGTGTATTTGGAATTATCTCTGTACTTAGATTTCTAAAAAAAAATATAGTGCATGGTGAAGAATAGTAGTCTGTATTGCATTACACATACGTTGAAAACAAACAAGAGGAGCTTTATCAAGCATCCTGCAAGTAAATTAATTCTTAAGACACTTTAGCCTAAGAGATATTTTTCTTTTAATAATTTACAGAAGTGTCTCATTTGAAAGTTCTTTCACCTTGATGACTTGTGTTGGTGGCACAAAGCTCCAGCTTCATCAGCATTCTGTGCCTAAACCTGCTGTCTGCTGAGGAGGTGCCAGGTATATTAACTCTTGTCAACTTAACAGAGATTTGTTGTAAGAAAAGCTGCCTTCTTCATAAGAAGTTCAGACTGAGCCTTGACGCTTAATCTAAATAGTGAAGCTACAGGGATTTTCCTGGAGGTAATTTTGAGTGATTATTAGTTGATTAAAGTAGTTCTCTCTGTCAGTTTCAATCATGAATTGGCCTTATATGTGTTGGAGTCAGAGTTTATCATGCTGATGGATATTGGTGTGCAACTGAGTGTTTTTCACATAAATTGGAAAGAACAGTTTCGTAATCCCTTTTTACGAGCTGTAACAAAATCCCTCAGAGTAGCTCTGCAAACATGTCCATCTAATGCAGTAGCACTAAGCAGCTAAAAGTTAAATACCTTTTCACCTTCTGTTTTTATAAGGTTGGCTGTCATGTGTGTCAAATCTTGTCTGTGTGACACAAGCTTATTTAAATATAAATAGGCATTCTCCAATAATGAAATTTTAAGTGTGCCCAAACTGTAATGCGACCGAGTTGGGTATTCATCCTATTGACTATAAACAGAAGAGCTGACTGTAACAAATACTATGTTATTTTGAATTTTCTGTACTGAAATCAGAAGTATGTTTCACTTTTAAACCTATAATCACAGCAATAATGAGTTCCTGTGCAATGCTCCAAGTATATCGGGCTAGGATTTGTAACAAAAGACAGGTCTGACTCCCTTTCTGCCAGCTTTGCTGCTTCTTGCTGTAAGCTCTTGCACTAGATCATATGTATGATTTGCCCTGAAATGTCAGGTTTCAACCCTTCACTGAATCTGAATGTCCCTTCTGAAAAGATTATCTATTTCATTGGGATCAAAATAGATGTTTTACTATTTTAATACAAAACTAGAAAGAGGGTTTACTAGCTCAATATGATTGCAGAAAGATGTATTCCATTTGGAGGTAAATAAAAATTATTTTATTTTTCCTCACTGTACTTTTGTAAAACTATCAACATTATGATGAACATTATGAGTCTTGGCAGTTAGGAGGAGAGCAACAGACATTGTTTACCTGGACTTGTGCAAAGCATTTGACACTGTCCTGCATGACATCCTGGTTTCTGAATTGCGAAGGCATGGATTTGATGGATGGACCACTTAGTGGATAAGGAACTGGCTGGATGGCTGCTCTCAAAGGATCACAGTCAATGGCTCAATGTCCAAGTGGAAAACAGTGAAGAGTGGTATTCCTCAGGGGTCGGTACTGGGAGCAGTGCTGTTCAACATCTTTGTCAGCGATGTGGACAATGGAATTAAGTGCAGCCCCAGCAAAGTTTGCTGATGACACTGAGCTATGTGATGCGGTCAGCACACTTGAGGGAAGGGGTATCATCCAGAGGGATGTGGACAAGTTTGAGAGGTGGGCCCATGCAAAACTCATGAAGTTCATCCTGGACAAGTGCAAGGTCCCGTACCTGGGTCATGGCAGTCCAGTGTTCAGCCTGGAGAATAGAAGTCTCTGGGGAGACCTTATAGCAACCATCCAGTATCTAAAGGGGGCCTACAGGACAGATGAAGAGGGACTCTTTGTTAGGGAGTGAAGTGGTAGGACAAGGAGTAATTGTTTTAAGCTGAAAAAGGGGAAATTTAGATTAGATACTAGAAAGAAATTCTTTCCTGTGAGGGAGGTGAAGCACTGGAACAGGTTGTTCAGAGGAGTTCTAGATGCTCCTTGCCTGCAAGTGTTCAAGGCTGGATGGGGCTTTGAGCAACCTGGTCTACTGGGAGGAGTCACTGCCTGTGGCAGGGGGGTTGGAACTCAACAATCTTTAAGGTCTCTTCCAATCTAAACCATTCTATGATTCTGTGAAGTAATTACATAAAAGAGCAATCTATTTCCAGATCATGTATTCAAATTGTTTTTAAATTTGAGGACTTGGTGTAATTTCCAGGTATTTCTCTTAAGGTTTCTTTTGTGAGCAGTTGCCATTAACTTAGAATCTGGAAAAGTGACTGCATAGTAATGACATTTCCATCTGCATTAACTTTATCAACACACTTAACTGCCAGTCCTCGTTTAGTTAGATTTATAGAGAGTTTCATATAGTTCAGTGCGGTTTAGCAAATACATGTTTTGGATAATTCACAATTTGAATCCTTTTAAGCTTGGAAATCTTGTAATTGAAAGGGCATATCAGAAAAGATTTTGTTTAGATCTACAGCTCACAAAAGACATGAGACAAGGAGGCTGCTGGGGCTGTGTCACATCACTAGGAGGACATCTGGTATAGAAGAGGGGTTCTGGTCTGTGAATCCCTTCACGAGGGAGGAGAGCCAATAGGGCTTCCTGAAGCCAACACCTAGCATATGCATAACCTGTCCCATGGTTTAGAGAGGGAGATTTCTGGAAAACCATTGTTGGCTGCTCCCTTTTCCTGGAATTTCCCATTTTCTGACTCTTTTGAGGTTGCATCATATGTTTTACATTTTCACAGCTGTGTGCAAGTTCTGATGTGGAATGTATAGAATCAGGAAAGGTAGCCATCCATCTTATGCATACTGGCCTTCTTCAGGGAAGCCTTGATTATTTTTTTTTTTAATAGATTATTATTAATGTGACTTTTCAATGCCCCCATTTTTTCCCAGTGCCTTGGTTTTAACTTTCATCAAATTCCTGTTTGGCACTGTTTCTCCAGGCTTCTATAAACTCTGAGTACCTGCATTGGAAACTCCATAGAAACAGGATTAAGATATTGCTTATCATATAAGGATTGAAAGTAAAACAATTTAGTTCTTCCACTGTTCTTGTTGAATAATGCATAATTCTTTATTTTTACAGCATGTCAAAGGTTGCATTAATTGCCTTTTACATTTTATTTTTTTTTGTCTCTCTTCTCTGTATACTTTGTCACTTGTGCTGTCTGTAGCTCATAAGATTTTTTGTACCCTGAAGTTTCTGTGGGAGTGAGTAGCAGGAAGGTGATTCAGTTTTGATGCCACTGTCAGCCAAATATTGGATATTCAGTAAATTTTGCTTTTCTATTTTCCTATTTTTCATTTTATTTGTTTACACATGAATGATTTTTCCCAGTTTTGATAGAGGGAAAGGGAAATGCTGAAACTTCTCCGCTAAAGTCTCAAAAGTAGCATGCCTGGTTTCAGATTTAAGCCTCTTAATGTATTTCTGAACTATTATCAAGAAGTAGTAGGTAGGAATTTAATGGGGCAGGGAAAGTCTTAAGGGGTTATAAAGCCTTTATCAGGTATTTATAATTTTTGATAGATTTTGGTGCATTGCTTAGTAAAATCTGACAAGCCAGATTTGTGGCATTCATGAGGGTTCTCTATATTTCTGTGCTGAACTGTATTGCAGGTAGCAGCTTGTGTTGTAGACCTTAGTCTTCTACTGACTGAAACTTTTAATATCTATCTTATTCAGTGAAAATTGGGAAAAATTGAGATTTCTGGATGCATTGATTGATAGATACCCAACACAGTGAATTTCCAAATATTATTTTCCTTTAAAAGACTTAAATATTCCGTCCTTTTTGAAATTAAGCTTTTTGCAATATTAGCTACTTTAGAAATTTATTTTTTTTTTTTTTGTATGTAATGGACAATATGTGGTTTAGACAAAGGAAGGAAACATGGGGCACAGAGATGTGTTTACCAATTAAAATACATAGTGGTTAAAACTTAAATTTTCATGTATATACACTCACATTTATTTTGATCTCCTTCCTCTCCTGCACTTTGAGTTCAAATACAGTCCTGTGGAGCAATACTGTTGTGTGTTTTTTGTTTGTTTGTTTGTTTTTTTCTCTTTTTTTAAAAAAAATGAATGTTATTTATATATGAAGAATGTGAGTATTCTTCTGCAGGCGTTGGCCTTCTTGATCGGCAGCTTATGATGGAGACATAGACATATTTTAGGGGAGACTGATCCAAGGAGGTGCCTTTGAAGCAAGTGTGCTTTACATCTATGCCAGTTATACTTTGTGCCAGCTTTGGGATCACTGACCACTGAAGGATGCCATAATCGTTCTGAATCTTTGAAGTCATGACTATTTGAAATAGGATTAGGAAGAGGAAGAGAAGGGTCAAATTGAAAACTGCATCAATTTCTGTAGCTTAGTTCTTAAAATAAGATAAATGAAGCATGAGATCATGTTGTGTGCAGGAGTAATATTTATCTCTTTCTGCTCGCCTCTTCTGGCGGTGTTTCTTTCCTCTCAGAACGGTAATTTGCAGCTGTTGCATGGCCACACTTGGCAGTTTCATGTGGAGAAGAGAACTGGATACAGCTTTCTGCTCAGGCATAAAGGGGGTTTAAGCATTGCCTTGAAAATTCAACCAACTCGAAAAAGTGATTGTATTGGTTAGATAACAGTGAATAAACCATCTCTTTTTTTATTTTCTGCCCCTGATATCTTTTACGGTAAAGAGAGTAAATGTCACTCACTTGGTCTGGAACTGTTACGGTGATAATACTGTTGGCTTTTTGGTTTTTTTGCTAAGCACGGCAGTATTGTACTTGGAGATGTGCTTTACCTACCTATATCACTCAAATGGTGTGCGAGTGAAGAGAATATAATTGATTTAGGAAGGATGCACTTTCAAGAACAGATGGGTTTTTTTTTATTAACAATAAATAAATGGAAAAGGAAATTACTTTTATTTTTAATTGTTTCATTCTCTTTAGCATTATATGCTTACTTGTAGGTATTCTGTACTTCTGAACTTGTAGATTTTTGCAGCAAAACAACCTATTGGGAAGTTACTCAATTCAGATTTACATCTAGGAAAGAAAGGTGTTTGAGACTATTTTAAAATAAACTTTAAAGAATTTTCACCAAGACATTAAAAACTTTGCTGTGATTCATTTTTATTTAATGTACTTATGTTTAGAAGTTTTCATTTTTTGTATTCTGAAACTGTAGTAGTTTATTACAAAAAACTGTCTTGGTGTTCTCAAAACAAGATAATCTTCCCAATTGTTCTTCTGACTTTCCTATAGACATGCAATTTGAAAATGTTTCAGTACAGAATACTTGCTGATAGTGATATTCTGTAAAACAGAAAGTTTGAGTTGTTGGCCAGAGAAGGAGTAAATGCCTAACACATGGTATTCCTGCAATCTATTATGATCACCCTGCTGTACCCCTCACACCCCAAGTCCTGAAGTGAGGTGCAGAAATAATTGCAAACTGGGTCCAATTCTTGGTTATGTTCATTGCACCTTGTTACAATTGAATTGGTTTATTTTCATGTGAACATCATATTAGAGCGGTGTACCATTAACATGTGGGCAGATCTGTTGCAGAGATTTAATGACGTTTGTCTACCAAATGGATGGGATTTGCTGCCCAAATGGATGGGAACCCCCAGCCCAACCAAACTCTGAATACATTACTTTTTCTTATCTCTCTTATATATGCTATTTGTGCTATTTGGACTTGTAGATCTTGAGGATTTTATCAATAATTTGGCCATTTTTCTTTACGTACTGTTTTAACTGGAGATGTGTGAGACAGGGTGATACCATACCACAGATAGTAATTTGTTTTCTGTCGTAAATCTGTGAAGACAGAGTAGCTGTTTCTTCCCAGTTCTTCTGCTATTCTAATTATGGAGGTGTTTTCCAAAACTGTAGTTGGCTTCTTTTGCTCATTCTAGAAGGCCGTTACCCATGTTGACTCTTTTAATGCTGTATTCAGTGGTTTGTCTAAATTGAAGGTAGTTAGAACAGGTTTCGATGCTTATCTCCTGCAACAGACCCTATCAGCTGTTTAGACTGGGGCCACTTCATTTGTTCAGCTTGGAGAAGAGGGAGTGACCATGTTGTAGTCTACAATTAGGAATGAGCTGATTACTTGCCTGGGGACCAGCAATAAGACATGAGGTAACGGAACAAAGCTGTATCAGGGGTAGTTCCAATTGGACAAGGCTGTGAGGAGAAGGCTGAGGTACTTAATGGCTTCTTTGCATCACTCTGTAATAGTGGTGGAGTCAGTTGTTCCCTGAGTACTCAGACCCCTGAGCTAGTAAATGGGGACAGAGAACAGAATGAGGACCTCATAATCCAAAGGGAGATGGTGAGGGACCTGCTCCAACACCTGGGCATACACAAGTCTATGGGGCCAGATGAGATCCACCTGAAGGAGTTGGCGGAAGTGCTCACTGAGCCACTTTCCATTGTTTACCAGCAGTCCTGGCAAACTGGGGAGGTCTAGCAAATGTGACACCCATGAACAAGAAGGGCCAGAAGGATGATCCAGGGAACTACAGGCCCATCAGTCTGACCTCAGTGCCTGGAAAGGTTGTGAAACACATCATCCTGAGTGCCATTATGTGGCATGTGAAGGACAACCAGGTGATCAGGCCCAGTCAACGTGGGTACACGAAGGGCAGGTCCTTCTTGACAAAGCTGATCTCCTTCTATGACAAGGTAACCAGTGTGCCCAGGTGGCCAAGAAGGCCAACAGCACCCTGTATCAGAAACAGCATTGCAAGTAGGACTTGTGGAATAATTGTCCCACATACTCAGTGCTGGTGAGGCTTCACCTTGAGTACTGTGTTTAGTTTTGGACCCCTTGCTACAAAAAAAGACATTGAGGTGCTGCAGCAGGTCCCAAGAATGGCAACAAAGCTGGTGAGGGATTTCATATTCGAGGTGTTTTAGTTTTAACTGATCTATCTGCCTAGAGAAACATTCTGTCATGAATTCTATTCTGTGATTGTTTACCATTGTCATTGCAGAACATCTGTCTGCCTTAAATCTACCAAACTTGCCTGTGAAAACATAATTGCAAATGGATTCTTGTTAATGGCCAGGATATAATATAAATGCTTTATGTATTCTATGTGTACCCTGCAAAGTAACATATTACAGTGTTTAGAAGCAGGTTCTACTCCATTTACAAATATCTTATATCCTAGTTGTCTTTAATTAGAGTAATTTCTTTGTGGTAAATCCTTAATGAAAACAGAGTGGGAGCAGAATCAAATTGTTTTGAAATGCTATATGGTTTTCAGTTATATTAATTTATATTCTGTTAAACATACTACTATTTTCTTGCAAAGTGGTCAGCAGTTCACAGAATCATAGGATACCTGGGGTCGGGAGGCTTCCCCCACCCCAGTCAGGTATGTATACAAATTGATGAGAACCCCTCTGAGCTTTGTCTTCTAATTTTACCTTGTGTTCTCTCTTTTTTTTTTTTTTTTTTTTTTAATATGTGGTCACTTTTCTTACAGTTACATTTTGGTGCCTTATAGTGTTATGTGGAGATCTCAAGGGATATTTTTGGAAGCTTTCTTATGGGGTATATAATGTAAATCTAAATCCTGAATTGACAGGTAATGACACATTCAAGTTCTTTTAAGCGCAGATAGATTAACAGTGACAGCATGGATAAAAATTCTGCAATTGTTCTGACAAAAAAATTTGAAGGACCTGTCTAGCAGCCAGAGGTTGAGCTTTAATTCTGTAAGTCACTTCAAGAACACTAACTGGGTTTCTGCTGTGTATATATGAATGATGCTGAATGAGCCATATGATGGGTTCCCTTTAAATTACCAGATCAATGGTAGCCCTGTCCATTTCCTATCGAAGTCCATTAGATCACTCTCTAAGTGAGTTTAAAAAGGTTGAAATGAAAAAAGTACGATCAATGCCTATGAGAAAGATAACCAAATACAATTCAGATTTGTACTACCTCTTGTACACCATCCTACTAAACTTAGAACTCATCCATACAGAAAGCAAAAGCAGTAATAAAATAGGCATTTATTTCTTGCATGCAAAGGATTCATATCTGTCTCCATTGTCAAGAGCACCAAGAGTAGTTTCAAGGTCCCATCTTTAAAAATACTGACAAATGTTGGAGAGAGGGGAAGAAGAAAGGGCATGGTACATAATGTTCTTAAAAAAGGAATACCGAAAGCTAATGAGTATGAACTCTCTAGTGCCCTGGAGTTGTTGTTCTTGTTTCTGCTTTGGATTCGTTGGAGCTTCATTGGAAGAGACTTTAACCAGTGCACTCAAGCATGATGACTTCTCGGCCTTTTTGCAGGCATTGTAATTAGTCTTGCAGAAATATATTAATATAGTTCTTGCCTTAGAGAATGTCAGCAACCAAAAATGTAATAACCACATACTATAGCAAGTACATTACAAATATCTAGATAAAGCAAAATATGTGATAGCTTGTATTTCAACTTAATGCACTGCTTTAGTACTGCTACCTTACACAAGTTGAAAAGCTGTGCATGCCTACAAATTATTTTTTCAATAGTTTGCATTTTTTTTCCCCCAAATAAATTTTCACTCCATCAGTTGACCATTTTTCCAGGGATGCTTGTGCATCACACAGCTGATCAGAGTTATTCCTGTCTAGAGAAGGACCAAATCAAGATCAAATACCTGTGAGATCTGGCTTCATATGTCATCTAAGTTGAGTCCCTCTCATATTACATTCACTACTCTGACAAGGAGTAGCTGTTTTATTCATGTGTTGCAATGTGTTCCCCTGCCAAATTTTGTCTGCACTCACGGGTCTGATGTTCCATTGTGTGCAAGTTAAGTCCAATGCAACTTCAGTTCATGGAATTTACAGAGTAGGTTCTGTATGGCTGAGGATCTGTTAAAGGATCTGTGTCATCCTGCATGTGGGCATATTGTGTGCCAGACTCTTACTAATTAATTTCCATGAAAATGCACTTTGTTTATTTTTGCATAGCTTTCCTCCTCAGATTCAGAATGTGAAATAATATTTTGAAATCTCAGAGTTTTTTTCATGGGTTGGAAATTCCATTGGAAATCTGGTTTCAGGTAAACCAAAACCCAAGCCACCTTTAGTTTCCAAATTTTGTATTTTTCATGCTAACTATATTTACAACATATACTATACAGATAGCCACTAAGCAAGGATATGGCCCAGAAAATTTACAAGTCTGGGGAAAAAAAAAAAAAAAAAGGGTTACATTTTGAAGCAATAAACCAATAACTTGGTGGCCAATTTAAATTTAAGCATAACTCCTGGTTCACACTTTCATGTCCTTTTGTATAGTTCTAATGTGGTGCACCTACACTACGCAGAGTACTGTCAGACACAGTGGAGAAAAGGGAATACTCCATGGCTGATGTGCAGCAGCCCACAGTACCTGTCACTCGCATGTTTTGCATTGATTTTTTTTGTTTGTTTGTTTGTTTTGTTTTTCTTGCTTGCTTGTTCTTTTTTTTCCTCTGTTTTTCATCCGGTCCTGCTGGAGTTGTCGTGCTGAGACTTCATGCTTTCTAAGACCTTTATCACTGCTGAATGCCCGTGTATAATTTTTGTACCCAGCTGTGGTGAAAACTTGTGCCATTAAAATACAGAAGAAAAGCAAGGCTTCCTTGCTGGGGCAAATAAGGGCAAACCAGAAACATTGCACAAAAAGAAATTTTGGCAGTCATTAACAACATTTTGGTTGGGTTTTTTAAAAATCTATTTTATTTTTTTGACCTTCACTGTTAAATTTGTCTTCAGGAATTTGTTTTAGTGTCACAGTACTAAGTTGAATGTAAATATTTTGAAAGATTTTATTTCTGTATGCTCTGTGAATGAGTTCTTGTTTTCCAAATGGTTTGTTTTCAGTGCAGCACTAAGCTCATTTTTCACAAAAATGTACCAAGGAAATATGAAGGATTTTTTGGATAGATGATAGGTATCTGTTGAGTGACTAAACACTGAGATAAAAGGGAGGTAAATCTGTTATGCAAATTTCAAAAATGTGTACTGTTCTAATAGGATGGTAGAAAGCATTCATGGACTACATCTTGAATATAGACAGTTTTATAATACAGCCTAGTTCTAGTGATCTCTGACAGAAGTATTAAGAAAGGAGACTTAAGTGACCCTGAGTTGGATCAGGAATAGAAGAAAAAGCTCTTATACTGTCATGTGAGAAATTCTTAGCAATATATTCTGTGTCCCCAGAGGAGGGCAAAATACTCTTTCTTAGTAGATGCCAACAAAAAACCACCAACCAACTTTCTTATTTTACTATGGTTTAGCCTTTCTTCTTAGATTGATAATATTTTAGACAGTACCATTCTTTTAGCATGCTAATTACACATTCTGCTCATGATATAGTCTAACACTCATCTTCTTTACTCTAAAACTTCAGCCGAACTGATTTTTTTTCACCCCATTTTGTGTTTGCATGGGTGATGATTTCACTTCGGTCTTATGGGATCTTCTTAACTGGTGTCACGGTCCCAGCCAAACCCACCAAAACCCGAGCGACAGATNTCAGTCCTGGGTCACCTGTCCTGTCCGCTCCTCCTTGAAGGCGGGACCCTCCGACGGGTGAACGACGAAAATTATCTGACCTTGGTTCTTTCAGCAATAAGTCTAAACAAGGGCCTCTCTGCATACCATCCCCCGGTACAGGTCCTGTCACTGCGAGATGGAACAGCTCCGCACAATGTGCTGTTAATTTCAGAGCCCAGCTAGCTAGGAGAGGCCTAGCTAAGAAAGCAAAACTGTAAAACAGAAAATTGGTTCATTTTACCTCAAACCAGGACAACTGGGAATCTCTGCCTTGTCAATTTAATTTTGAATTTAATGTTCACCTCTGTGCTTTCATTCCTTTGTGCTTGATGTAATCTACCAGTTTAATAAGTATATACTGCATGCTATCATTCTGTTGTTAATGAAACTAATGAATAATATTGGACAGAAAACACATCCCAGCAGAGCCTGCTAATACATCTTTCTGATTTGGAGAAATCATTGACAGTTATAACTTGGTCAATATTTTCCTCAGAATTTTAGAACTAATCTCATATGTTTCATTTAGAGTACTCTTTCCCCCCTCCTCCCCCCCCCCTACTTATCTCGGAAAATAATGGGATAAAAACTCCTCTTGACTTTAAGTCAAGAATTACTGTCTGCTTTTCAGAACTCAGCCTCTGAAAATTCTTTCATAGTCATTCAGCAAGTGAAGGAGCATGTTGTTTTGCTAACAAGGAGTTCTCAAATCAGGGCAGAGACACTAGATTGTTGTAGTATTATGAACATTACTAATTATATTTTCACTATAGAAATATTCTCTCCATACAGATTGAGACTTATTAAAGCTTATTTGTGCATCCTATGGCATGAAATGCAAATCACTACGGAGAACTCCCCACAAGTCTATTTCCTTTCAAGCCTGCCTTGGTTGTTGATGCAGAGAATCCTCACAGCAAAGTCGTGGTTTGGCTCAGCTCTGTAATCCATTCTGAGCATTGAGGGTTTGGAGCAAGTGATAAAAGTATTATAAACAGACTAGTATCAGTATGTAAACTGATCTGAGCACCTCTGCACTGTATATCTGTACGTTTTTGCTGTGTCTGTGGTGGATTTCTTAGCTGGAAATGATTCCTTGCTTCAGACTAGAACCTGTCCAATTACAGGCTTCGTGGTCTGCTGACTATATGCTCTGGGAGCAAGCTCTGCTCTTTCCCAAGTCCTCGTTAGAATGTCCCACTGTAGAGAAAAACATGAAATTCAGGTTGCAAAGTATGTTAGGTTTTTTCCTTTTCTTCAGTTAATTTTTCCATATGAATTGGGTCAATTATTGAAGCAAATGAGCAGAGTATTTTTTGAACTGGAGAGATTTGTTCAGTATCTGGTACCATAATCCTAGACTTTCTCACTGTTTCTCTTTTTTCATAGTCTTTTTAATAGTTTCTGCAAAAGACACTATATGTTTATGCTTAGCATTTAGACTTTTCCTTGAAAAGCAAGTTCATGAGAATCAGTCCAGTTTCTTGTTAAGATAAAGGTAAGAGATACTAAGGTGAGTCAAATTCCATGACTGGTGTAATTAGTTAGGTAAACTGCACAAATTGTGTGAATACAGGAATGTATGATTGAGCAAAGCCATGGAGAAGCGTGGGGCACAGCAGCAAGCAGGTGAGTGTTCTCTTTGCCAAATATTAGCTGAATTTGTGAATACTCTGCTGAAACAGGTGCACTATACTGCTTCCTATACATAGTGACAGGCTGAATGTTGTCCATGCCCTTGAAAGTCTCCTGTGAACACCTGGGTTCTGTCCAAAAAAAAATACATTGTCTGAATGCAGTAGACCTGTAGATTACTTACAACTCATTTTGAATGATCAAAAAGGAAGAAAAGGATACATTAAAATTTTAAAATCTGCCTTGTTGGAATTTTTGTCCCAAATTATGCATTTATATGTAGTTCCTTCAAATAAAATGATAGGCATTATGCATCTGAAATATCCACTTCCTCCCATTAGGTGGAATGTGTTTGTGATCCATTCCTTAATTGCTCAAAATAACAAACCCTAGTAATAACAAACCCTTTACTATGAACGTGCCTTTCATTTCCTTGTTGGTATGCATGAAATTGTGTGTGTACGAATGATAAAGGTTCATGTAAAGACATGGATATAACTTTTCATATTTTAAGCCATTTACTCTGCAAAGGTTAAAAAAGGATTGAGAAACTGCATGACATCCGGTGAATTAGCTGGTTTGATTGTAATATATTATGAAGTGTAGAAAGCTACTCCCAGACACCTACCTGTATTTTAATATAGGTAACCGCATTTAGCCTAGGTAACTTCCTCTTGCAGTTTGGTTTAGAGACTGTCCAGGTTCTTATTTGCATGTGTAATTTTTTGATTTTTTCCTTCCTACCTCTTAATGGATATGAAAATTTCTCAGTGAGCTACTCTTATGGGAACTACAACAGGACTGCATGCTACCTGTTGAGAAATCCTTCTCCACAAATTGAAATGAAAGAACAAGGAAATTATGGTAAATTATAATTACTTTACAATTAAGAATAGGACTGAAAAAGAAGCTTCTTTTTCTGATGTAAGACCAGCTAAATACCCCTTAGAGACACTAAGTTATTAATATGCTAATGACTTTTTTTTTCTGACCAAGTTGTAGCCAGCACAAAAATTGCCAGCAGTTGACATTCGAAAGCGTCTTTGAATTACTAAGTGGAAAATTGAAGAGAAATTACTCTTTTACAGTAGAGTGGATCTTTGATTAAATGTTACGTGCAGTCACTGTTTTTCCCAAAAAGGTATGGAGTCTAACACACTTCAGAAGGTATTGTACTAGTACAAACATTATACTCTTATGTGAATGTGTTTTATGGGAACATGGCTAATATTGTACTCTCTGGGTCACTTTTCTCACTTTGGTATCACTTCAGATTCTCTCAAAGAGAGGAAGAGCAATAATTAGTTGCGAGACGGTGGAACAGTGTAACCCAGACCATTGTTTCAAGTGACTGTACTATTTTCAGTAGAGTAAGAAGGAACTTGAGGAATGAAACCACCAACCAAATCCTTGGTTGCAGGAGCTGGTGCTGTTCAGCCTGGAGAAGAGAAGGCTCTGGGGAGACCTTATAGCAGCCTTCCAGTATCTGAAGAGAGCCTATAGGAGAGGGATTCTTTGTGAGGAAGCGTAGTGATAGGACAAGGGGTAATGGCTTTAAATGGGAGGAGAGGAGATTTAGATTGGATATTAGGAAGAAATTCTTTCCTGTGAGGGTGGTGAGGCACTGGAACAGGTTACCCCGAGAAGCTGTGGGTGGCCCCATCCCTGGAAGCGTTTAAGGCCAGGCTGGATGGGGCTTTGAGCAACCTGCACTCGTGGGAGGTGTCCCTGCCCATGGCAGGGGGGTTGAAACTTGATGATCTTAAAGGTCTCTTCCAACTCTAACGATTCAATGATTATACTATGAGGTACAGTTAAATATGCCTAAGCTTTGTCATTTTCTCTTATTTTTACAGTTTTCTTTTATTAAAGCTTTAATATGATTTCATCTGAATTCATGATTTCAGGGGGAAGAACCCTTCTTGGTTTTTTGATTTGTTGGTAAATAATTAGTGGAAATGCACTGTGTAAAGGCAGAAAAAGGTCTCTTGATCTTTGGGATGTTTTTGCTCTAGAATGCTGAGGCAGAAGATGAAAGCTTGTCCTTGAAAGTTCCTTCCAGAATACTCTGTGTGTTCAATAAGATTCATAAAAACAATGATTGCAGTTAAGTGCTGACATTGAAGAACTGATGTTTACTGGGATATATTGGATATCTCTAAAATTTGAATAATGTGACTTAAATTTCTTTTGATCCTTTTTGCCAGCCTGTGGTGTGGATTTAATGTATTTTAAATCAAATTGCTGCATTCAGAACAAGCTCTTTAAACACTTTTATAATGAAAAGCTGAAACAATTGAGTTGTGTTTCAGTACGAAACAATCCAAGCCCAAGTTCAGCAAGGTTTGTGAACCCGGACTGAATTTCATATGTTCTCCGTATATTCTTTTTTTTATGCTTTTGATTTTGGAAAGAATTACTAAATCTCATCAAAACTCTGAAGATATGAAACCATTTAGAAATTTAAGCTAAATATATGCTGAGCCTTGAAATCCTGAGTTTCAGTTTCTGAAGAGGGGTAATGTTCACCAGTTATGGGGTTTTTCCCCACTGATTTGGAGACTTTCACATATTCACTAAAATTTGATTACTAAATTCTAGGCAAAGAACTAAAGAAACTTTTGGAGAGAGTGAGCTATTTGAAGGACTCTTTTCCACTGTAGTCCTGTATTTGACCTGACCTGTATTTCTGTTAAAAAAGTATGAATTAGGAATCTGGCATGTAAAATTTTTTGATGCTGATGTCACTCCATGTCTCTTTCTTCTTGCCCTTCCCCAGGAGATTTCAGCATCATGCCTGTGTTGGGAAGCCTATGTGGCATCCTTTTCTGTCAAGTAACCGTATTTGAAACAGTCTATCTAGAAGCAAGCAGAGTTGCTGTTTTTGTAGAAGATGATGTAAAGCACAATGGTAGTATTGATTTCTGCAGAGTTCAGAAAGCACACACTGGAAATACTCCATAGTAATACAATTAAGATGAGCCTAATTCCAATTCTTCATTAGAGTAGAAACAATAAACAATTTACAAAAATAACTTTATTGAAGGCCAGAAGTAATTCAGGTTGGGGGAATTCCCAGTTGTGGTTTTATTACTAGGAGGAGGGTTGTTTGCTGTGTGTGAGTGTTTGTGTTGGCCTTCCCTAGATGATATTATGATATTGACAACATCATGAGCAGAGTTTAATGTATGATGGAAATGACTGAGAGCAGGTCAGGGAATGATTCATCTGCTCTTAGCTGCCCGCCCTGGGGCAACATGGTGCATGGTGGGTGAGGAGTGAAATGCGTGGGCACTGTAGACTGTGAGTCCTTTCGTGTGACTAGTCATCTCTTTGTTCCAGCAGCTGGTTTGGTTAGTCCCTGTATGCCCTGGTTTTAGTTTTCAGAGGAATTCTTTCCTCTTTGTAGGGGCTGCCTGAGCCTACAAAACCCTGATCTTAACTCTGGTCCTTGTAAAGCTCACTTGGGTTTTCTACATTTTCTGCACTTCTACAAGGAGGGAATGATTGTCCCTCAGTTGCGTTGAAGCAAGTTGTAAGAATTCAGGGTTAGGTTAATTGAAAACAAATGATACAGTATTTCCCTGAATTTAACCAGTGAACAAAATACAGGGAAACAGTGTAGGAGAAACACAAAGATAAGTGTTCTAATAGTCTTTTTCATGGATAATCTGTATGCAAAATGGTTTCCTGTCAACTCTATTATTTATCTACATCTAACTTCCCAGTTGTATAATCCTTAAATGTCTGAAAAGATGCATCTACCTACAGTTTAGAAAAGCCTGTTCCACACTGTTTTGGTAACAGTGCTCAACTATTCTGGAGAATGTTACGTGTTCAAAGCACCCAACGCTAATAGCTAGTTAATCGATTAAATTAAAGACCAAAGTATTCTTCCAGCAATGCAGAAGAATGTACTTAGCACACATTACAGTACTATTAAATGGATTCTTAATCTCTTTAGCAGATTTAGGAGGCACTCTGTACTGTTGTCTGGTGAATACATTTGGATAAGTGTCTTAATCTGATAATTTCACATTTATAGTGATTTAAAATTTTATGCCACAAAATGGCCAAATATAAAATACACATGACTACTGAGAAGTATTTGCATGTTTCCTTTATGTAATGAAGTTTTTATGATTAAATAGTCTTTTAATTTTCATGTGGTGATGGCTTGTTAGGAAATTGGAGAAATACCTATGTAAATTAGGCTAAGGCAATCAGAGCATATTAATAGTGTGTGTGATGTTGTTTTTTAGTCTTAGTTTGGGCATCATTTTGAAAATCTTGCCCCTTAAAAAGAGATGGTATAAAAATGCAACAGTCCTGTCAAAACTTTATTAACAGCCTAAAAAATTTCACTTCAGCAGATACAGATAGTGAACTGAATAACACTACTTAGAGCAATTATTTAGTAGTTCCTTGGGGAAGACCATTGAATTTGAGGAGTAAGTCATCTGTTCAGATAGATGGTTTTCCTGTGGTAGCATACATTCAGTTTCTAAAATATGATATCCAAAATTCAAGCATTAACCTTTACCTAAACATGTCTTTTGTGTTTGGGGCATTCCTAGAATTTATTGTTCTTCCTAGGCAGAAACCACTAGATTACAATGATCAGGAAGTTACTTGCCATTTATCTGGGATATTTGTGGCATTTTTTCCTACTGAATTCCCAAGTGTCAGAAAATTCAACAGAATTCTAATGTGTTTTTCCTTTAAATAGCAAACAAAAGGGAACAGGAGGCTATGAAATATACTGCTGAACATCCCTTCATGCTAGACATAGTACCACGCTAACAGGAAATACTCTGACGTTCAAGCAAGAAAAGTTATTTGTCTGTTTTGCTTAAAAGCACAATAATATCTGAAAAATAAAGTTGGGTAGAAAAGGAAAAGAAGATCAGAGAGGGGCTGAAAAGAAAAGAGAGAAATTGTCCATTAGCATTAGAAACTGTGCTACTTTCGGTGCCGAGAAAGCATGAATTCAGGTTTCACCTTCTACCGCACTTGGCAATTGCATGATTGACTGAAGTATTTTTGTCCAGATGCAGACAGAAATTGTACAAGATTCACAGATATGGTAAAAGGCTTTCAACGAGGTCACTGCTGGAAGCACTGAGTATTGTTCTTTAACGTAATTTCCCAGAGATCCTATGGGTAATGAAGAAAATATAATAGTGCATGTATCTAATCTTCCCAACTCCACTGCTATTTTCATTGCTACCCTGTTATAGTGCTTAATAATAATGTTATCTGCATCTTGGTCTTACATTCTAATAAGGCATTTAGTTTAAAGACACTTCTGCTATATTTATGAGTTCAGGAAGGTTTTGTCTCTGTAGGCCCTCACTCTCCAACTGATTTTCTTTTTTAGATGGCACAGGTTTCCATCAGTGTACTTTAAGAAAATAATACCTTTTACAATAGCAATGACAGATATTTGGGCTTCACAATAATGCAATTCTAGACTGCATGTTCTTTTTCTGCTTCTGAGCTGTGCCTTTCATGCTGGTACAAGATTTTACAAGTTATGAATATGTCTTAATAAATATTCACCTTTAAAGGAAGTACTTTGTGTGATAAAGAGTTGTGTAATGAATCCTCTTGAAGAAGGGGGATTGCATCTCACAATACAGAAGCAGATAAGACTGTAGGACCAATTGGGAATGTAGTGGGACAGGACTCTTCTGCAGCCTGATGTAAAAGGTCAGCTTCAGATGCAGCTATTTGATATGAGAAAGTCGGAGAAAGCATGAAATACAACTATTCCAGGGATAAAGCTACCTTTCCAGTATATTTGGGGAAGCTTATGTGAGTGATTAGCAATGTCGAGTTGGGACAAGCAAATGAGCTCAGTGGAAATGATGTAAAAGTAGAGAGTAACAAATGTGAAATTGAGTATAGAAACAAATGTGAGAAACAAATGACCTTTGGTACTTCACACAGCCATAGCCAAGGACATTACATTTGTTAAAAAAGTGGACTGTATGTTCTGGCCAAGTTTAATGCAGAGTTGCTCATAAAGAAAGTGGATTTCCTCTAGTTGAGTTTCTACAGATACACACACACACACACATATATATATATATCAAGAATGAACTCTGCAGAGTCTGCGTGAGAGAAAGATAGAAGATGGAATAACTTGGTTTTGTTATGTTGTTTTATGTCTGATTATATATTTTGCCAAGGTTGTTGGGTTTTATCTCTATAGTGAGCGAAAGACTCCTGCAGGCAGAAATAAAAGGAACTTGGGTCATCATTTGTCAGTGCTAATACCTTTGTTGACAAAATGGTCTCTCTGGGGAAGAAAATCCTATGCAATGTTCACAGGTGTGACACAATACTGTGCCACTTTGTTATGGTTTCAGCTGGGATGGAGTCAACTTTCTTACCGGCAGCTGGTATAGTGCGATGTTTGGGATTTAGAATAAGAAATGGTGCTGGTAGCACACTGATGGTTTTGGTTGTTATTAAGTAATTAAGTCTGTCTCTGCTGCTAATGTGCCCTGCAAGTAAGTAGGCTGGGAGGGCAGAAGAAGTTGGGAGGTCGGTCAGGACAACTGATCCCAACTGACCAAAGGGATATTCCGTACCATGTGATGTCATGCTTAGTATACAAAGCCGGGGAAAGAAAGAGGAAGGAGGCAGGGTAGGGAGGAAATGTTTGGAGTGATGGTGTTTGTCTTCCCAAGTAACCATTGTGCGTGAGGGATCCCTGTTTACCCAGAGGTGGCTGAACACCTGCTTGTGATGGGAAGCAATGAATGAATTCACTTTGCTTACATGTGTGGCTTTGCTTTGCTTATTAAACTGTCTTTACCTCAACCAATGTGTTTTTTCCTTGCTTTCCCCCATCCAAACTGAGCAAGCGGCTCTGTGGTCCTAGTTGCTGGCTGGGGTTAAACCACGACATGCGGGGAAACCTACTCCTAGCTAGGCTGTTGTCTGCTTTCTTTCACTTCATAATCTGCCGCTGGGACACTTGTTCTTCTGGTAAGCTTGCTCTCAGAGAAAATAGACCCACCTTCTGGTATCTCTTTATGGTTGAAATGACAACAGCAAGAAAAGTGACAGTCGCTTTATCTCCCGCCTTAAACCCATAACAGTGTTTAACACCTATTAGTAGATGGCTGTGATACTGGCTGTAGTAACTAGCTGTAATATGAACATGTTATTGTACGGAATAAAATTTGAAACATAATGACTTAGTGTTGCTTGGGCCAAAGGACCCAGAGACTTTTGCTCTTATTTCTCGTTAAGATGTAAGTTTTTGCAAAGAAAGATGAAAGAAATGTTGTGACCTTGTGTGAAAAACATGGATTCTGGCCAGTTTTTTTGTGAGAAAATTCACAGCGGATTTGACCCCAAATGATTTGCTCAAATGACCCTGTTGATACCTCTTTCAAAAGCCTCAGATATCTATATCTGTGTGTGTGCATATACATATATATATATATGCATGTATATATTACTTAGGTATACATAAGTACATGGAGCAAATTAGATTTTCCAATTCTTCTTGAAATTATCCCCACACAAGTTCAAATTGGTTGGCAGGACAGAAAGAATTGTGCTTTGTGGCAGATGATGTTTCAAAAAAAGAGTACTTGTAGTCTTCCAAGTGGTTGGTGGCTATTCAGAATTATTACCTTCCTAAAACCATGTGCCTGGTTATTTATGTGTTTATAGATCTTTGGATTCTCCAATGCTGAAAAAATGTGTCTGTTATAGAGCAGTAAAGAGTAAAGATATATAAACCATAGTGTCCTGCAAGGGGGAAAACAACCACCCTTTCTGCTTACTTCTGGGTAAATTGCTTGCAACTGTAATGGAGAAATGATTTTTTTTTTTTTTTCTTAAATAAACACAGATCACTTCAAAAAGTCTTGATATAGTAAGAAGTATCCAGTGCAAAGGATCAGTGCCTTGGTTTGTTTGTGAGTTCTCTTTGCAGTAGAAGTTTTGGAAGAGAGCAAGGAGCTCTCTTACAGCAGGAGAGCAGTAATGTGGAATAATCTCCAGTCAATGAAGAGCAATAAGTGTAGTCATCAATAATCTAGTGATTTGTGAAAAGCAGTTGATGACAGTGAGTGTGTGTTGGTTCCAGATGTGTATGTACTATAGGAGCAAGGCATGCTGAAGTGCACTGGGATACTGCAAGGTAAAATATTCCCATTTGCTCCTGATAGTGTTGATTGCAAATGATGTTATTAGGCTGGGTTTAAGTAACGCTAAGTAAAAGAATGATGGTTTTGTCTAAACTAGAGAAATGAGAGGTAGGATGGAGTACTCTCTTATGTGCAGTGGCTTAGGGGAAGGTCGCTTGTTCGGTTGCTTAGTTTTAGGCTTTGCTTTTGATGGCTTTGCTTGCATGCAGTGTTTTTTCATCATATGTCTCTGTGACAAACAAAATGAAAATGTGACAAAGATTTCAAATGAATTGCCATAAAATTGAAACAAAAATAAATGAATCTGTATTGAGAGGTGCAATTTTATTTTTTTTTTTTTTTTAATCTCTGTTGCCCATAGTTCAACCATTTTCCTTCTATTAAAAAAGAAATTTTTCAGGGAAGAAACAAAGCTGACAATATCAAGCTTTGCAGTAATAGTAGTAATTTAACATTTGGATTTTTATTACCTTACAGATCTTCTCAGGAAACTAAAACCAGCTAATTGGTCAGATATTAATTAAATAGTGAATATATTGCAGCCTTGTGAGTCATACAGTCAACAATGAAGTTGTTGCTATTGTAATCTTTGTACTTTCTCGTGATTAAATGTTTCCCTTTTGTGATTAGAAGAGGTTTGCAGTCCTGCAAAGCTTTTATCATTTAAGAAATTCTTACTCATGCAGGTAATCCCATTAAAATTCCCTGAGACTGCTAGTGTGCATAGTCTGGTAGCCCGTGTCTAAATTAATAATGGCGTCTCAGTTCTATTCTTCTACAATAAAGGTATATCGAACACTCAAAGTGCTTTAAGTGTTCTTTAACCCAAGCTGTAAAAAAACACCATAAATTTAAAAAGTGACAGTTTCTATAACACATAGCAGGAACGGCAGAAATTATGGTGACTGCTGTGATGCTGCAATCGCGGTATGAATTTCTAGGTAGAAGGAAAATGGGGATCTGATTCTGCTTTCTTGCAACATTTTTATACCAGTGTAATGCTGCTGACTTCAGTGGCTGTCATCCTGGCTTACACCTGTATAGGAGTATGTTTATCTTGACATTTTAGGAAAAAGGATTCAGTTAGATGTCTGTTTTTCAGTGGAAGGAGCACCATATTGTGAAGCTCTGTAAGTAGCTAAGGGTCACTAAACCATTGCATTTAACACTTCTCTAACTTTTCCAAAAAAGTTCATTTAGATTGAAGTCTTCCACACATCCCATGAAATGCAATGTTTTAGATGATGAGGGATGAGGTTAATCAGAGATGGTAATTCTGAGACAAAAAAACCCATGACATATTGGGTCACTTAATATTTTGTGAAGCCTTCTAACCTTTTGTCATAAAATCGTGTTTCAAAATGAGTTAATTCTGAAAATTTCATATATATTTTATTCAGTAGTCTTATATGACCTTCAATGCTAACAAATATTTTAATGCAAAATTGTGCTGCTATTCTGAAAAATTAAGTAGTTGTGAAAGTCCCAGAGATTTTATAAATGTGTCCTATGTTTAATAGAGTTTATAAGCTGCTTCATCTGAATCAGCGTGGCTGAAGGAAGAAACTTCTTAGGTCTTACAGAGCTTTAAGTTCTACCACACATGACTTCTCAGTGGTTTTTAACAGCTTCAGCCTACCCTGAGAGGTTAAGAGAGATTGCAGATGGCTGGTGGAGCCAGCGGAGCTGGAAATATTTTACAGACTCAGCAGCAGTAGATTCTGCAGATCACAGTGGCTGAGCAAAGTGCTCAGGCTTCCCAAGAGCAGCGGTACTGGGTCTGCACCATAAGCATCTGCCTCAAAGTACAATAGGAGAAGCACTGCTGTGAAAGTCTTCCAGATAAAGCTGGAAAGCAGCAGCTATCCTACTTCTGTGTATGTGAACCCGTTATTCCCATAATTGCCATGATTTTTATTTTTTTTTTTTCAGAAATATGGAGGGGGGGATTTGGACAAAGCTTAACAAAAAAATAATAAGGTGGTGGAATTCTCAAAGCGATGGTCCAAGATATATTTATATATCCTTTCTGTGTAAAGTTATATATTTCTGCAAAACTGAAACCCCTTTCCTATTTTAGAAGCCTGCTTCGTATTTTAGCAATAGTAAGGCACCATTTTTGGTTAACGTGTCCAGTAAGCTTCTTGCCTCTCTGGTAATTTTCTAGATTTTGGAAAATATTGCTGCAGTATCTTGTAAAATCAGCAATTTCAAACAGGGGCTGATTTTTACAAGCAATGTGAAGCAGCAGTCCTTGCAGCAGAGAGGAGGTATTGGCTTGAAGTCTCTAGTTTGTCCATGTTTTCCTGTATTTCCATGTTTTTATTGAGCTGTATTTGTCCAAATTGTAAATAGTTAACATGTTTCAGAGAACTTGGATCAGTAAAAGAGTACTGAAATATTTTCAAGCCCCCTCCCCTTATATGTGTATAGCTTGTGAAAAAATAGAAAAAAAATTCTCCCCTATGTCCCCTTCCCTAATTTTCCACACATGATTCAACAGACAAGTGAATTACACTCATGGGAAAGCAAAGCAAGGAATAAGTTACTGCAATATCTCATTGCTCAGAAAGTCCTCTTAGGTCCTGATAAATTTTCTTGGATGTACACTCACCCTATGAGACTATAGCAATCATACCTTGAAAGTACATTTGCATTCAGTGATAGTGAATCACCTGAATTGATCCCAAATAAAAAAATAATCATCCCTGTTTCTCTTTTTAATAATTAGATTCCTTTCACTCTTTTTTTTTTATTTTATTTTTTTTATGCATAAAAGCATTTCTATAAATGCATTACACCTGAGTACTGTGATGAAAAGATTATTAGGAATGTGACAGAGATACAGCTGGGCAATTATTTTAACATAAAGCCTAGAAGTGAAGCCCTATATTGGTCTTGTGTGACTGTAACAAAAGACTTCAGCTGCTACTGTAGGACACTGTGTCATCCTGGGTAAACACAAAGGTCCAAATCTTCCAATTTCTTTCATATTTTTTTACTGATATGTCAAAGATAGTCTAGTTTGCTAGACGTTTATCTCTAAATCACATTGACGAAGAGATTGAGGTAAAAGTGTAATTGACATGAAAGAGCTTTTTATCAGCCTCGGATACAATGAGAAAGACATTGGCTGTCAAGACATGACAGAGAATATGCTTTTTATGATATATACCGTATGTTTATGCTTCTCAACTAAAACTACCCCAAATAAACATGCTGTAAACTAGCAGAAATGATCTTGTTCCCATGAATGCTGTACTGAATACATTCTCTTTGTTAAAGAGTATGCAGTCCAACGGTTCAAGAATAAGATAAATGACAGTAACTTTCACATGCACTTGCTAAAACATCTGCTAACCTTTCCAAACACAACAGACTTTCACATTGATGTGTTTGCACTGCTTAGAAAAAGGTCTGCTCTCTATTAAATTCAACATTAGATGGCCCAGTGGGTGTAATGAAGCAATAAAATAATAATAAAAAAAACACCTTAGACTTGTAAATGCTGCTAGAGCTGCCTGAATTTTTTATAACGCACAGATAATCTGAAAAAAAATCAATTACTTTTGTAAAAGTATAGATAATAATATTAAAATATAAACCATAGCTCTTTAAGCTTTTTTTAGCACTGATGTTTGTGGAAATGTATTTGCAAGGAGACAAAATGTACAATATTTCATTTGATATGGAAATTTTTTCCAAAGGGCAACTGATTGAGGCCCCTTTTCTCTTCCATGGTTTGTTTTTATTTTTTTTTTTTTTCCAGTCCTTTTGTTTACAAAATATCAACAAGACAGCTATCTAAATCAAAAGTATAATAGAGGGGGCGAGTTTGACTTCTAACTTTTGTCTGTGTTTATATATATGGTTATCTTTGCTGTTTCCTAGGGCCTGACAGGGTTTGAGAACTCAGATCATAGAACTGTGGAAATCTTGAGAAATAACCTTGCAAACTACAAGAAAATAATAATTTTGACATTATGTGGGGAAAAAAAAAATGCAAACCACAAACTTCTGACTATCCAGCAAAATTGAAAAGAAATTATCTGAATTTTACAAATCCCTTGCTTGTGACCTTTCCTTTACTCTTCTTCACCACAACTATATTTATTGTCAGTTTATTTTATTCAGTGTCTGATGGCTCCATTTCATATGTACAATAGAGATTGTAGGTGATGAACTACCTGGCTCAAAATTATCATTCTTTATTTGCAATGTGTTTTGGAGGGTGGTGGTTATTGTTTTGGAATATGGCACTTAACAGGATATCTGGATGACAGGCTGTATGCCAATTTCACATTGGGGAGTTGATCCAGAGAGACTGAAAGATTTTTATTTATGAAGTCAAAAGTAATTCCAATACCTAAGACATTTCATTAGCTCTGTACAAAGAAGATCAGTTGTCATCTTTTCCCTTTGCACATCCTTTTTTCTTTACATCTGTCTCTAGACCCTGCTAAATGGTCTAATTTATATGTTGCTAGAAGCTAATAACTTGTTAAAAATCTGCATATTTTTTCTTCCTCCCTGGCCTTTAAAGCCTGTACTGCCTGCCTGCCTTCTCAGAAATATTGCTAAAGCCAAAGTTTTTTCTAGTAGAGGCAGTCTGAATTGCAATCAGACACTATGGTCCCTTCTTTTTGAGCGCAGCCAACTCAGTGCTGTTGACAGCGGTTTTGAGGCTGCAAGTGGAATTCCCGAATGTGGAAATCCAGAATATGGAAAAAAATACACTTCAGGGTGCATAACAGCAGCACATTTTTCTAGTAAGCAGAGCCTTCATACCTGTGCTAGATATGCCTCTAGCCGTTTTAACTACGTCCTTCTGTACAAAGTCTGAACAGAAGATGACTGCTGATGGAGAGGAAGGTGAGCCAGCGCAAAGAGCTTGCTTTACCTGCATGGGAAGAGCATCCCTTGGGACCTAGGTACCAAACATGCAGCTGAACTCATTTGGCCCTATTTTTGGCAGAAATCTTTGTCTTCACAGGGAGCATCTCTGAAAATGGGTTGAATAAAAAGCAAATGAGGGAGTTTTCATGACTTGGCTCCGGCTGTAAGTCACTGCAGTAGTGCTTCTCAGATTTTAGAAGCTGATGTTTGTAAATTAATTACTTGGCCTTTAAATAGTTCTAAACCACCAAAAGTACTCCATTATGTTAGCACAGGCTTGAGAAATAGATATGTATTACAGGCTAATTGAATAACATATGGTGTTGATTAGTGCTTAGCTCTTTTTATAGAACTCAATTAAAAAAATGACTGCAGTATATTTTGAGACTATGAGATGTCTGTTGGTTGCTTCTGGCACGAGGGAACCGCTGAACCAAAAAATGATGAACTTTTTCTGTTTTGTTCATCTATAAGTTCCTTTAAGAACTCGTGACATGCGTGGCTGTGACGAACAGATTCCAGCCTATCTTCCATTTGCTGCCGTATTGAAATGCAGTCTTTCCTGAAGGATTTAAGTGCTCTTCTGGCAAAACAAAACAAAAACCCAGGTTTTTATTTTCTGCACTATTGTTCAAGGTATAAGAATATACAATAAGTCTGTTTTAGATGGAGAAAAATCTACTCTTACAGGGTTCGGTTTGCAGAGATGCAGTTCTTGGGAGGAGTCCCAGGACATGGACGTTAAGTTATAAAACCCTCCAACCCCAATTAACCTCAGTCTACTTCTGCCTCCCCCTCCTCCAAGCAATAAACATGTGGGGAGAACCTGCTTTTATTACTTTCACTTGAGGCAGTTTTGGCTCAAGAGATTATTTTCCTCTTAGGCTTTGCGAAAATCACTTGAGACTGTGATGATTATGACTTTCTTATTATTCTTGTGGATGATTGAAGTGGAATAACAGCTAGCAGGAATGATCAGATTGGGAGGAGCTGGAAGGATATGGAGAAACAATAAACAGAGAAAAAAGGTGTTTCTCTCCCTGACTTTTTTTTTTTTTTTTTCCTGGGCTCTGTATTTTATGTGAATTTTTGAGAAAAAATTTGGTGAAGAGTGTCTCCAAATGTGATGTGCACTATATGAGGCAGACAGCAACAAGAAATACTGCTTTCTATCTGCAGTTTTATTGCTGACCTAGTAATTTACCTCTTGGGTGTATGACCTGACAAACTCTTCCTTGCTCTTTAGAAACAAGTGATGGTTATTCTTGCAGTCCTAAAACTCTTAGTAGAAGAGCCTACCAACAGTGTAAAATTACTTAATGCATGTATTTTCCAGACTTTCACATCAGCTTTTATTCCATTATGTACTATTTTGTATTTCATTTTCATATGAAAGACTCAGAACAAAGGAGATCCTGAAAAATCAATTATTTTTAAAAAAACCTTTCCAATCCCAGTAGGCTCCCATTCCCCAGTAGCTCTTCCACTGAAATGACGTTCGTTCAGTCATCCATCCAGAGAAAACAGATGAGTCCTGCAGCATATCCTGAAGGTTACTTGGGTCATTTTGGAAGGAGCTGCATTTCAGAGATGCAGTGCTTTCACTGTGAGTTCCTTTACACTATTTTCCCATTGTTTGTCCATCTCATTGTATGTTTGTAGCTGCCACTGCAGCGATGTGTAAAATAGACCATTTGTAACCTAAATTGCTTTGGGCTCAAAACTAAGAGCAGGTGCAACCCTGATCAAAACTAGAATGCTAGTGTCTGGACCACATCATCCAGTGATAATGGGTGGAGGAAGCAAAAGGTATTTTATGTTAGTATTCCTGATCTTTTCCCCAGGCTGTCATGCTCCCTCTGTCCATATATAAAATAATGACAATGTGTTTATTTAAGCTTCTCTTAGGAACAAATTTCTAGAGCCAACATTTTATTCAGTGAGGTCAATCTAGAGGTTGCAAAGGCAAGCTAGCTGTCACTAGCCTCTTTTTAAAGGGGTCACAGGCACAGTGGGGATTTTGAATAAGATAACAGGTAAATAGGAAGACTATAGCCTACAAATACACAGTTTCAGGGAAGGGTACAATCGTGTCTATCAGCTCATAGTCTTGCAAGAATTTGTTAAAAGGCCAACGCAAAGGCTGCCCTGGTACCATGACTGTCATCAAACAGTAACATCCTGTCAGCTGAAAGACGCAGCACCAAATTTATAATGTTCAAAAAGATTGGAAGATTCCAGTTACGAGCAGAGTTTGTTTTTTTTTTTTTTTTTTTTTTTTTTTTTTTTTTTTTTTTTTTTTTTTTTGTTTTTTTTTTTTTTTTTTTTTGTGGTGTGTTGATGTCAGTTTTCAAATCGTGGAGAAATGTTAAGGTGATAATTAAAGAGTATCTTGATAAGTGATAGATTTTTATTTTTTTTAAAACAGTTTTAGCAACAGTTTCTTTGAAAGTAGCTGATATTTGTTGATAAATGGTGTTATATGTCGATATCTAAATCCCAGGTTTTCTTTTTTAGCTGACAAAGTTTGGTCCTTTAACATTTGTAGAGGCTATTACGGCAGGCAGAGCTAGACTCACCCTAACTTGAGATCTACAGTGTAGACATCTGCAAAGGAACAGAAGTGCATGTTTCAAAGACCAAAACACCTGATTTTCTAATTTTAATGTACTTTACAATGCGATGACTCTTTCCTTAGGGCCCTGTTGGTGAGATTTACAGTTACTGCAGAGTCTAGGGGGTGACTAACTGAAATGCAAGTGTCTGCATCTTTGATGGTTGCCACCTAAGTGCCTTTGCCATTTTTACTGCCCTTGCCAGTTTTTGAATGAAATATTAGAAATCCCTGAATATTTTAATTACTGGACTTCTGTCCTTAATACCCCGGCTGTATTTTCTATCCTTCAGCTATTAAAGCCAATGTATTTGTTATAGTGAGTGACCTCTTCTGAAGAGGTAAACTTTAGGATATACTCTGTCATTCATCGATGGCAAACGGTCTGGGAGTACAACTGACTCACCTGCATACTGGTTGCTTACTCTGGGTTTCATATACTTTGTGGGCCTCTTAAATGAACCAAATGTATTTGACTACTATGTGCACAGGGTTGAAAAGCCAGTTACTGGTGTAGTTCCACTCTGACAAGACAGTCTTGAAACAAAACAACTAGCTGTAATACTGTCATACGAATGAAGAAAGTTTCCATATCCTTGAATAGAAAGCATGCTCTTGTCTTGCATTTAAGAAGGTAAGAAATGTTTCACAGGAAGGATGTAATTTCTAATATTTTATATTCAAGCACATTTCAGAAGAGAAATCTCCAGGCAATAGCTATGCTAGCTAAGCCAACAAACACCACAAATTGTAGTTGTGTTGGCTATCCACATGGGACCGTTTTCTACTTCTCAAAGCTATAATGCCATGCAAAGTTCATTTTATTGGTAAGCATCATTGAACCAAAATTGAGTTCAGAGCTCCAGGGAGAATAAATGTAAGCATTTATCCACAGTGCTATTTAAATTGGCTTGAAATTTTGAGTTCTTGGTTCCTTTGCTCATTCATTTCTAGTTCACTGCAGCCTTCCTTAAGGCTCCTATGGTTGAGAAGTTGTCTCAACACTTATGCCTAACCATTTAATTCCAGAAAATAGAAGTATGCAGTGATGCAGGCATATGCAGGTATGAACTGGAAGTATGTTTGCTGCTTTGCAAGACTTAGTCTGCATCTGCATTATTTGAAACACTGGTAGATCTCTTACAAGATTTTTCAAACCTGATTTTTGTTTTTCTTTTATTTTAAGATATTACTTGGAGTGGTAAAATGTATATTAAAGGTATATCACTGAGTTATACTTGGTTATCTCCCCCTTCTTTATCATTATTTCCTTATCCTTTCTTGAGTAAGAAGAAGTTGGAATGTTTTAATCCTAAACTGCTTCTGTTTTTCTCAAGTCTTTTGTCTTTGTGCTTGTGTATGTTTGGATTTTTGTCTTTTTTTCAAACCATTTGTGTCCAGTCAATATACAGAGTATTGGCATGGAATCCTGGCTTACAACATCTACTAAAGTGGTTTGCACAGATTACTAATATTTCACCTTAGTCCTTTAGTACAGCTATTAGGTATTCAGAAATCACTGTGTACCTGTTAAGGAGATGGTGGCAGACTTCAGTGTAATATACATTCCCAAAACTTCTGTTTTCCTAATTGTCACCTACAATTTCATATCTGCCCTTATAAATTTATCCCCGTCTTTCTTCAGACTTCTGTGAGACATGGCAGTAGGCAAAAATGCATTGCAGCTCTAATGCCATCACAGTTTTCTAATGAAAGCACAAATCAAATGGTAGATGCTTGAATCGTTTATTTCCAAGGTGTAATTTCCCTTCTTATTTACTGTGCCTTCATCTAGTGTGCATTTTATAATTTCTTTTCCTGGAATGAGATTAGAATGCAAGACAGAAGTATTCTGTATGCCAAAAATAAAACTCTAGATTAGGCTGTGTTGATTGGAGTCTTAGAGGGATGTTATAACATGCTAATACAGTTTATTAGGCTTCCAGTTTATCTGTGTAAATGTTTCCAAAGGAATTAGATGCATACACACAGTGTATGATGCTTGTTTAATTTACTATATTATATTTGCTTACAAAGTTTCACATCTTGCTTAGAAGATCTGTTTTATTATAGTAATCTTGTGGCTATATGACTAGCACTATAGGTCTAGAGGTATATTGAACTTGTAATTTTAAATTCATACTGCTCTCTAGTGGGGAATGCTTTCAATGCAAAAGATTATATATATTAACGTACAGCCTGTATATAAACTGGCATTTCTGAAAAGTAACTGTCATCTACAGCAATTGCATAAAACTATTGCTATCATGTTAGCATTTTAATCCTTGTAATGCTTTAATTAAAGACTGTATTTCTTAATTTTAAAATATTTTAGATAGATGCATATAGCTCTCTTTGGGATGAAAAATATCCCCAACAAACTCCGAAAAGTTGAGGGGTTGATGAATTGCTGCCACTTCTTCAGGAGAAACCGCCTCCTTCCAATAGGAGATATATGCTATAGATTTGCTATAGAAAAACCTCATGTTTGTCCTGAATTCTACAGTCCCATTGTGTCTTATGGGATGGTTGTGACTTGTCTATCAGGTTGTTTGTTGTCATTGTTGGTATAATAGATTTGATTTTAGTAAATAACTTTTACGTATAACTTTTACGCTACTTCTTTTTATTTTTGCTTTGGAATTAATTTTTTAGCCTATTCTCTCATCTCTTGCTGTAGACCTCTAATATCCTAGATAAGAGTTGACTATACACAAAACCTGAAATAATAAATACGTACTCAACTGATTGAGTGAGGCAATCAGTTATCTAAGGCAAGTGCAAAGCACGTCTCAGAACTGGGTCTGTACTGTCTTAAATTAAATATGGTTTAGTTAGCATAAAAGAACACAATACTAATAAGCAAATCTGAAAACTGAGATTGAAACTGTTTTGAATATTGGATAGGTTTTAGGTTTGCATCTTTAGATAAATTTGTCTTTATGATTTGAATGGAAAGCAGTAAATGTATTTAAGTCCTTGGGAGGGCCAGCAAAACTTTTAGCAGATGAATTGCAATATTTGAAGCTCTGTCAAGAATTACTTGCCATGTTTTGGTGTAATCAGACTGAAATCTGAAGGCTCGTTTAGACTTATTTTTAGATGCTGAACCTTGTCTGAATCTGGGATTAAAGGCATCTGTATCCTGTTCTCTTGTGTTGCTGCAATCATCTTTTTTTGTCTCTAGGTTGATTGATTTGTTAGACCAGATAGTATCATCATATTTAAGGCTGCAGTAATCTTGTCACTCAAAGTATTTATTAGAATCTTTGGATAGACCTTAGTTTATTCACTAAGTATGGGTGAACAAGCTATTTAAAGATTTAAATGCTATAGAAAGATCTTATTAAAATGCTAAGTTGGTATAACATTTTGCACTCTTTGGATAGTGAATTAGCTTTGCAGTGCACAGGTGCAATTCTTCACCTGTGCCATTTCTGCTCACCTTTAATCACAGAAGCTCACTTTACATTGGTTTCAATTGAAGTTCTGCAGATGAGATTATCTTCTCATTTCTGTAGTTACAGTTTGGTATTAGCTGCCTCTAAATTAACTATCCTTGAATTATAATCCTGGGAGGTTAGGATAAGAAACTAATAGAACATGTTTATTATGTGTATTTGAACTATTTTGAACCAGGCATGCTATGAAACGATTAGATTTGGGCTTGAAAATGTTCACAGAGAGTAGAGAGGGGATGACTAGGTTAGGTTGCTAAATACCTAATTAATAAACTCGAAAGTGAGGTCTATGTATTTAAGCTTAGCTGACTAAAATATAGGGGGTTTATTTTTTCTTCTGCTAATTGCAATTTTTTCCTCAACCTGAAAAGTGAATATTACATTTCTAAGTTCTAAAACAGCTAAGAATCTGTAGTGATCAGTCAAGTGCAGTATTTGAATGTAGGAGAGTATGTAATGGATTGTAATAATAGGTTGTCATTCCATAGAGTTTAACTGACCTAATAATTGTATATTTTATATTAAAAAAATGAAAATGTGATACTTAAGGATTTAATATCAGAGACGGTTATAAAATAGTTCTGCTCTAATAACTATTTGTATTTCTGTGGTGGATTGACCTCAGCTGGCTGCCAGACCCCCACCCAGCCACTCTCTCACTCCCTTTCTGCACCAGGATGGAGAGGGGGGCAAAAAAATGGAAAAATTCACGGGCTGAGATAAAGGCAGGGACAGTACTTACCAATTACCATGACAAGCAAGATAATATTAAACTCGAGGAAAATTAATTTAATTTATTGCCAATTAAAATAGAGTAGGATGGTGAGAAGACAAGACAAAGCACTGAAACACACTGCCCTCTGCCCCCCAACTTTCTTCATGGTCTTAACTTCACTCTTGACCCTTCTATCCTCGAGCAGTGCAGGGGGATTGGGGTCATTCCACATCACTTCATCTCCGCTGCACCTTCCTTCTCACACTGTTTTCCTGCTCTGCTGTGGGGCCCTTCCTATGGGATACACTCCTTCACGAGCTGCCCCAGTGGGGCCCTTCCTATGGGCTTAAATACTTTAAAAAGTGCTGCAACGTGGGCCCTTTCCATGGGGTACAGTCCTTCAGGAAAGGATTTCTCCAGTGTGGGTCCCCCATGGGGTCACAGGTCTTGCCAGAAAACCTGCTCCTGCAGCTTCCTTCAAGGCATGTCCACCTGCTCTGTTCTACTGTGTTCCTTGTATGGGTTGCAGGGAGACAACCTGAGTCACCATGGTCCTCACCATGGTCTTCTGTTCATCTTCCAGACCCTGAAGCACCTCCTTCCCCTTATTTTCCACTATCTACTGGGCTGTTTCTCGCACATTTTCTCAGCTGCTGCATGGGATTTTTACCTTTTCTTAGATATGTTATTGCAGAGGTGGCACGCCTGTGGCTGATGGGCTCAGCTTTGGGGAATAGTTGGTCAGTTTTGGAGCCACCTGACTCTCCCCAGCAGGGGACAGCACTTGGCCTCGTCCTAGGTCGCTCTGCAGCCCTCACTGCCAGCACCTGGGCACCTGCATCCAGTGCAGTTTCCGACTGAAGGTGACGTTTAAGATGTCACAAGCTTCATCTAGACTTCGCTGGGATTTCTAACTTAACATTTGTATGGTTGCTTTTCTTAGAATAATTCCTAAATAAACTTAGCAAGGGATGAGATATAATTAAGAAACATCAGCCCTGTGGCAGGTTGATGCCAATGATAGATTTAATAAGTACCCCATAATATTTAAAGACATTCACCTGTGTGGCTGTGAAGTTACTCAATTTACACAGAACAACTTAAAAAACATGAACAGAAAGCAAAATATGTGAGTGGAATGTAGTGTTGAAATATAAAAATGAAAGGAATCTGCCTTTTGTTGGTTTGCAGACGTTAGAAATCTTGTGTATTTGTGTACTTTATTTTATATTACTCATCAGATTTCCCTCTTTTTTTTTTTTTTTTTCCTCCCCCCTGGNCATCAGATTTCCCTCTTTTTTTTTTTTTTTTTTTCCTCCCCTCTCCAGAAAATATGAAGAAGCCCTGGAGCCCTGAATTACCAGTTGATAACCACTCATACAATTCAGATTTCACATCTGTCCCAGACAGGGAAGGTGAGAAAGAATTGGCATCTGATGGCACTGAAGAAAAGAAGGAAAGAGAAAAGAAACACACAAATTTCACTTTGTGTAATGTTTGTAATATTCAGCTGAACTCTGCTGCTCAGGCACAGATCCACTACAATGGCAAATCCCATCAGAAGAGGTTAAAACAGCTCAGCAATGGAAATCTCAAAAGTGATAATGGTAAGCATTAAATTATCTATAACTTTTGCTATCTTTTGATCTGAAAATTGCCGTGATGTCCAGTAATGTCAACACATGAGTTTAAGCGGTTTTGGTTTTTTGGTTTGGGTTTTTTTTATATGCAGCCAACAAATCCTTTGAAGTTAAGTGAAAGGCTCTTGATGACTTCAGAGTGCTTGGGGTCATCCTAGCATCTGGCAAATAGCTAGAAGTATAATGTCTGTGTTGTTACATGTGTTTTCATTTTATGTTTTATTTATGTGATGATTTTGATTCTGATTCTTATTCCATTTGCATTTTGGATGTTTTTTCAGCATGACCAGGGATATTCTGAGTTTCATGGTCTACTTAGGTTATATTTGTTATGTGCATGTTTGTTTTCAATAAATGTGAGGTGGTTGCCAAAAAATTGAAATAAATACATGTCATAGATCAAATATATTCCAAAACTCCTTTAACTTCAGTTTGCTTATTCAGGGTTCAACACATAACAAGCATAAATCTGTTTAAAAATCATGATTGAAGTCAGAGATGGAAAAAAGGTTATTTTGATCTTAGTTGATTTTGTTGACAGCTTTGCAGAAAGAATTTTGTAGCAGGTGTTATGTTTTCCTATCATCAGAGTGTATTGTACACCTCAAAGCCATGTAGAAAACCAGTAGATCAGATAGTAGAGGCAAATGATGGTCCCTGACAAGAAAAAGCAGATTTTTATATTTTAATTGTCCCAGTTTCATAATGGGTAGTACTCAATTTGGCTGTACTATCTGCTTCTATGCACCATGTCACAGAAATGATGGTCTTAATATGAAGTATTTAAGACTTTCAGACTTACTTTCTTCAGACCACACACATAGCTTAATATTTTATTCTGCAAGTTGCTTCCAGTCCAATTTGGACGATGTGCAAGGTGCTAATCCTTAGAGAGGATATGATAGTTTTTTTTTAATAATCTGTGCTTTTTTCTGTGTTTAAGAATTAGGTATAATAAGGGTATGTTGCTGAAGTGTGTTGGATATGAGTGCTTTGCTATGTGCAAGGTGTTAATTTTCTTAAAACAATAAAAGAAAAAACACAACCCCGTAAAACTGAACAACACAAATAGTTTTGTCTTGAAGTTGCAGGACTGTTTGGACTGTTCATAGCTCAAGCTTAGGAAGAATACCGCTACCATTAGTAGTAGTTGTGAAAATGTGTAAAGAAAGATTGATTTCCTAATTGATGCAATATAGTTATCCACAAATATATTCTTTCTATAACCAAAGGTATTTTTTCTATAGCCACGTGAACACAGTCTAATGTTAATGCTATTTTCAGTTAAGGTAAAATTGGTGTTATCATTATTATCACAACAATTTTGCTGATGACAGAAAGTGTTTTTCTGCATTTCATTTTTCTGCTTTAATTTGTGGTAATGAAAGAATTAGTAATTAAGCCATGCTGAAATTAGTGTCAAAAAGCTTCAAAAGTGCTTCAACATTTATATTCTAGAGAGGATCCAAGTAGTAGTATAGTGGCATGTTTTCTTTCTTACTACTTAAAAATATCCCTATGTCATGTATGCTACATCCATTTGTAGTCCAAAAATAGCTGACTGATTATCTGTCTCTTTGTTTCAAAGTGCAGTTATTTTGGGGGGTGGCCTGAAACTTCAGCCTGAAAGCCTGAACTTTCATTCAAAAATGACACTTTTTGAAGGTCACTGAGGTAACTGAAGTAACCAATAAACCTGCACAGTACTGTTTATTCATTGTATGTCAGTAGGTTACCTTAGTTGTGAGAATGGTATTACTTGTATAGGAGTTGGATGGTCATATAAGACAGCCGTTATGCTCAATGCTCAGATTATTGGTCTAATCATTCTTGAGACTAAATTCTGCTGTAAAGTAAAACCACGTAAATGTTCTGGTTTGAGAATGACTTCTAGGGCTTTGGAATCAGTAGTTATTAATTTTATTTCCTGTTGAATGAGTGAAGTACTTGCCCTGCACAGAAGAAAGCTTCATTTGTGAATACAGTGGTTCGTGAACAGTACTCTGAGTTGTATATGCCTTTGCAAAGTTGTGTGTTGACTTGGAACCAATGTACGTGGAATGGTTGGGAAAAATATTGGAATTGTGACTTCTCCTTTTTTTTGTGTTTTTTTTTTTTTTTTTTTTTTTTTTTTTTCTCCCCAGCTCTGAATTATTCCCACAAAGCAGGATGGATTTGTGCATTTTATACCACAAGGGGTAATAAAAATGGAGGGCTGATTTATGTGACAACAGCCCATTCCAAATAATTTGTAATGGACTGTAGGGTTCAGCTGTATTTGCATTTGACTGTGTAATTAAAGCTGTCACACTGTAGTTATCGTCTTTAAACTGTGAGAAATAGCTTTTTATCTGCTGGACATAAATAGCAGAGCATGTTACTAGAGTATCACTACATAAATTTTATAAGGTAGGTTGCTTAAGCACAAACCCTATTAATCTCTGCAAATAAATAATTTGTCTTGTGGGGTTAAAAGCAACATCTCTGTGCTGCTGTATTGGTATCTGTACTGAATTTGAAAAACCCACCAGATTTACTTTAAGAAGTTTTGCTAGTTGCTTATCTGTCAGCTTGGCAGCTTTATTGTTATGATACCCACTTGGTTCCTTCCTGGGACAGAGCAGCCTCAGAGAAGCACACTGTACACTCACAAAATTGATGTGAACCCCTTGTTTCTTCTGTCATTACTTTGTGATGACTTAACAGGATATGGTGAGACATCAGCACTTCTGTTACTGAACTGTATGTGCTTGGGCGTTAACAGATTTTTCCATGTTCCTTCCTCCTAATAATTGCCTTTTATGTCACTTAAAAAGACTTCTTACGCTTTCCTCATTATACCCTATAATACATTCTTCTTCCTGGTGAATTTTTGACTTTCTGCTCTCATACGTGCAGTAGCAAGATTACAGGCAAGTCAGTGCAGATCTTGAGTAAGTTTTGGGATTAAAAGAGGGCAAAATGTATTTCCTGTCTTGTCTGCTAACACTGTAAAACTTCTCACAAAACCAACCTGGATGCTATGGCAAGAGATGACCTCTTGTGGGAAACTCTATTCTGGCCAGCAGGAGTAAGACTCACTTTTCTACTGACACTGTGGGTACAAATGCATAGCAATACAAGGGAGAAAGCTGATAGTATTAAGATTTTATATAAACCAGAATTTTCCCTGTGCTTCCTTTTGTGTAAACTGCTGAATCATCATGAGTGAATGAGGCATGGTTAGGACAAAAACCGCTTTTTTTGTCTCAATACATTAGGTAACAAGTGAAGAAATGCCACCAAATTCATAGAACTTCTTTGACTTTAAAAAATGATTTCTGCAGTATTCCTCCTTTGAAACACAGGGCCCAGTGAGGCATTTTGCAGTAGTGTATCTAGCTCTCTAAATTCATAACGCAGACAAAAGACTATCTAATTTAGCAAGGTTCATTTACTTATAAACTAAACTGGCCTACAACTTATTTTTTTTTTTTCAGTGAAATTCCATCAGTCAAACTTTATTGCACTATGAACAGAGATGATGAGTGCATGGAAGAAAGAAAGGGAGATGAACGGAATTAAATATCCTTTTTTTTAAAATCCCTTGCTAATTGCCAAAAGTAAATAACTTAATTCAGCCCTAGATATTACTTAAGAATGAATAATAATTTGATTGTTATGGTTATGCTGAAATACTCACTAAAATATAAGGAAAAAATTGTTTCACACACTTTTACTTTTTTTTTTCCAACTACATTTGGTTGTTGAATGTAGTTTCCCACAACACTTCAGGTGGCAATTCCATAATATTTAGACATTAGGTTTTCCCTAACTTTTGATATTCTTTCAGGTAGGAAATCCAAAAATCCAAAGATTGACCTAAAGCACTGAGAGTCTCCATCCTTGCACTTTTCTGTTGCTAGATCTTTTCTAGTTCTGTGGCTGCTTCTTTGCTTTACATCTCTGCTGTCACAGTTTTGTTTGTGAAACTGAGGCAGACAGAATCTCACTTTGAGGTGGTAAACTACTAAGCTAGAGCTTTCAGGGAAATGGTGTCACCTCCTATTTCCATTGCATTAGCCCTGCTTTCATAGAAAGAGCGTTGGGTCAGGCACTGAGGAGATCATCAGGCAAACCATGTTCTTTCAAGGAGCAGATTTTCTGCTAGTTTCCAGGGGAACAAGTATTGTCAGATCAGCTTGAGAAGTCTCTGGAAGGCATGTCTAGCAGTGACCTGTAACAGGTTCTTCTCAAGATAAAGGAAGAACTTGTGCCATAACCACTATTTTACTGTTTTGTGGTTATGAACTTTTTTTTTTTTTTTGTTGTTGTTGTTGTTGTTGTAATGTCATGCTCTTATGCAGAACCTTGTAGCCAGTTAACAGTAAATTCAATATGAGTTATCCTCTGGTTTTAAGCTTCTGGTTTGTGGGTCACATATGCCAGTATTTTGTAAAGAAGCACAGCAGATTCCTTCTGGATATTCTGTAATACCTCCCAAATGTCAAAGCTGGAGATCTCTGGACAAGTAAGACTGGCTGAGGGCAGTGTGTTGTCACTTCCACTGCTCCCAGATGTAAATCTTTCTTCTCATTCCAAAGCACTTGTCTGTTTTCATCATGTTCTTATTCCAGTTAGTGAACTATTAACATAGTGTTTGCTTTTAAGAGGACTTTTGTAAGCAAGATACCTTTTTAAAGCACTACTCATGTTTGCAGAACTTTATTTAAAAAAAAAAATAAATTCAGGAATGTAATACCTACCACTATGACATCATAGTTCAGCACAAAGTTTTATCATGAGGTTACTTGTGTATCACTGAAAGAATTAAGCTTAAAGAAAGTACCAACTCACATCAGTCATGTGAATGATTGTCATAGATACCTAATAAGCATAGTAGGATCCACTTGGCTGTGTGAGTATACAAAAAGTGCTGGATGGATAGCCATTATGGACAAACTCTTTACGTATGTGTAGACATCCACTGTAGACTTACTGTAGTTAGCTGACTGCTGCCTACTACAAATAAATACAAAGGGACATTGCCAAATTTTAATACAGGCCTAGCATCATAACAAATTGTAGAGAGGCTGGGGAGAAAGTTCATCTGGAATAACTTCAATAATGCCATGCAGTCACAAAGGTAACATACATTTTAGGAATCCTCAAAGTATTATTTTGTATTTGGGGAGGAGAAATTCCTTGTAGTTAAACAATTTTTCATGTAGTGTATCTGGTAACTGGTCCACTGACTAACATAAAGGAATGAAAAAATAGTATTATAGGAGCTTAGGAAACTGTGTCTGTTAATTATGATTAATTCTTCAGAAGCTGGGTGATAACCAGAAATTTATGGCTAAATATGCTTAAAGCATTTTTGAAGTTCCTTATTGTTCATCAAGTGCACTTAAGAATGTGCTTATTTCCTTTGAAGTTTAGTTTTGGTCTCAACTGGCAAGTTCCTTTCTTTTCTACCATCTGAAGTGAGAACTGAATAAAACCTCCTGTGGCTGATTATTATGAATCAAGCTGTTTAAAGTATATGAAGAGTCTTAACAGTCAAGAATATCTACCCAGGTTCTAAACAAGCCTCTAACTGCAGAAATAATTGGGTTTGTTCAAGTTTTCTGCCTGAATATAAGACTGCACAAGTTGTCTTTTAATATCCCCAGGTGTATAGTGTTCTCTCCTTTTGTGTGCTGCCTCTAAGCAAGATACTTAGCTAGTTCTCTCCATCCAAAGGGCATAGACACCTGTCCATGAAAAAATCTACAACAGTATCAGACAGCTGAAAAAACTCCAGAAGTGGGTCCTTACTTTTCTACCTTCTAGCAAACCTGGGTAGGGTTTCTGATTGCTATGCTGAGACAGTGGGGGCAGATTGCAAAGGTTGCTCTTCTGTGCAGCAGAGAGTGAAAATCTTTGCCCCTCCTTGCTACTTTTAATCCTCTTCCATACTCGTATTTCTTACTCTGAATGCTCAAAATGTTGTTCTCTCACAGTTTGCTTGTCCTTTTTAGGCACTTGTCCTTAAGTCTTCAGGACTTGTTGCTCCTGAATGTATAACCCTTTTTCTTCTGTTGAAAAATAGCTGTCCTTGCAGTGATCATATCTGTGCTTAAAAAAGCTTGTGAAAAGTGGGAAAGCTGACTGTCATCTTGCTCTCTTTGATCTTCTGCTTAACATCAGTTGCTTCTTTTTAATCACTCTATTCCATTTATTTATTTTTTTCCCCTCCCTTTCCTCTTGTATAGCTTCAAGCTATACCCATACCAGTTCATTTTTATCCAAACTGGTTTGTTTCCCATTTTAAAGTTAATGTTGTTTTAGGCAAGTGTTATCTTACTGTTTTATGCTGTAATGGGAATACTGGTAACCGATACTAAATTAGCTGTATAAGGTCTAGGTACTCTGGGAGTGATATTTGTACATCTGTGGTGTTTCTGAACTGTGCTGAGATGTTGGTCTGCCTTTCTTTGTTTCTCCCGGAGTGTGGCACCAGCCTCATTTCTGAGAACTCTGGCATCTGATCTCTACTTACATTTACAACAAACAAACTGTTGAAACCTGTTTTGCAGGATCTCCATTTAGTTCTGCTTATATCACTAGGTCCAATATAGATTATGATGACCATGGCTTCCTTCCAGACCTTCTCAGTAACTTATCTTCTTTTAATATGGTGGGATATTTTTCTGTACTGGCATCTGGTAGGCAACAAATCTTCTATGAGTCATGACAACGCTCTAAGTTTATCAACATTTCCTGGTATTAATTTCGCCAGAGCTACCTTTTCCCATATTTATTTTTTGTTACTTCAGATGTAGGTTTATATTCCTCAATGAGGATCTGAAAGGATAATTTTCTGCCCCTTATGGCATTTTTTTATTTTTAATTTTTAGCATATCACAGGATTTAAGAAGAATTTTTGTCTTATATCTGAGCAAAAGAAAAATAAAGCAGGTATCATCAAATGTGACACGTTTCAATAGTGCTGACTTTTTCTTATTTATGAACTTTTATTCCTCTGATTCAAGATATACTTTCTTCCTGATTTTCACGTCACTGAAATCTTTAGTTAATTTTTTATCCTCTGACATATTTCACAGTAGGGTGAAATATATCTCAAGATCAGCTCAAATGAAATTATTTATAAACTCCTGTTGATTTCAGGAGAAAGACAAGTTCCTGACTCTATTGAGGAACTTAATGTTAACACACATTTATGCCAGTTCAGTTTACATCATCAAGGAAGCACCAATTCAAATAAACAGGTCACACTGCTACTGTGTGCTTAATAAACTAATTCTTTGTTCTGTAATCAAAATTAGAATTCTTCTCTAGAGACTTTCTGACAGGGTATTATGTCCTTAAATGCAATCCCTAATGGGGATGGTATATAATTTATTATATGGAATATAATGTGAAAGATTATTCAGAGATTGAGTATTATTATTTTTTTTTTTCTGTTGAATCTGTTCCATTTGTAATTATTTCCGGAACACTTAAGAAGTCATTTGTCCCTTTTTTGCCAGGAAAACCCAATTCCTACCTTTGAGTAATCGTCATTCCATCCCAATAGACATAGCAATATTATTCAAAAGTGCATTAAAAAATTTCTCCTGTCTCTGTTCCTGTCCTCAAATTCCATAGTCATCTGAACCTTGGCAGTTCCAGTGTGACTACATGTGTTTTCCACTAAGGGAAAGACAATAGAATTTTAGCTTTCTTGGTCCTCAGTTTTAACTATTCAATTAATACATTCTAGTTTTTCCTAGGGTGTCTTGGGTTGATATTTTTGCTACTGTGTTTTACTATTTCATCATCAAGCTGAAGAAACCCAATGATTACATGGCCATAGTTCTGACTGAACTTAGCTCTATTTTCCTTACATTTCCTTACAGTGATGAGTCATAAAACTTTGTATGGTAATACACAAATGGATATATACATAGTGGATCATTCTCAAACTTTGAATTTCAGTGCTGCCTTTTTTTTTTTCTTTTGTTTTTGAAAAAAAAAAAAGTTTCTTTAATAATTCTTTTTTCCTGGAAGAATTAGCAAAACTCTACTGATAAAATGACATTCTTCTTACCAAAGGTAGTTGAGACAAGGACCATAGACAAATGTCATCAACTTCAAGCTGAAACACTAACAGGGATGTCCCTCAGCTCAGCAGTGATATGTGATACCCTGAAGTGTCTTTGTTAAGTGGGTTATTAAAAAATAAAAGCCTTTAAAAGAGACAGTTCACCTTTTTTTGAGTAGTCTCTGATCTCACACCCACAGGGCATTAGGGCCAAGCCTGTAGGACTGTATCTTGTGGCATCTTGTGCTGGAAAAATTTTCATTGTAAACATTACACTCATTTTCACAAAAAGCATGAAATAGAAGCCAATCAATTAGCAGTGACCAGGAAATTTATGGAGCAAGTTTTTGAGAACCATTTGCAGGCACATGGTGTGGAGGAAGTTGATTGGGAAACAGCCAACACAGATTTATATGTAGACTTTGTAAGATCAACCTGATTACTTTCTATGGTGAAATGACAGACATGGAGATAGGACTTCAGAAAGGCTTTCATCATGGTCACCCATAGGATTGTTGCAACCAGATTGGTGAGATAGGGGCTGGACAAGTGGCGTATGAAGTAGATTAGAAGCTGGCCAAACCATCACATTCAAAGTGTAATGATTAACCTTTTGCAGATTATTGGTTGTGGCTTTCCCCAGGGATGTGAGGCCAATGCTGTTTAACATCTTCATTAGTGACGCTGGTGCTAGGATGGAGTCCACACTTACCAAATCTGTAGATGATGCTAAATGTGGTGAAATCATTAGTATGGAGTACAATGTGTCACAAATACTCCAACAGTAATGTCATGAAGTTCAACAGATGCAAAACTCTGAAGTCCTGCACCTGAAACATATACAAGTAGAGGCTAGGGACTGGCTGGAGAGCAGCTTTGGAAAATAGACCTATGTGTCCTCGTGGGAAACAAGTTGGACATGATTCATGAACGTTTGTAGAGATGAAGGCTTAACTGCACACGGCTGTGTTAGCAGAAGGGTAAGTTGTAGTTTGAGTGAAGCAATTACTACCCACTCTGTGCTTTTGAGATCACTGTGTCCATTTCTGGGCCCCCAGTACAAAAGAGACATCAAAAAAAGGGAGTGAATCTGGAGGACCGTTCACTAAAAATGGTCAGATTGCTGGAGAACTTGACTAATGAAGAAAAGTTGACGAAGCTGGTTTTGTTTACTGTGAAGAAGGGCTAACGGGACATCCTGTTGTAGTCTTCAACTTTCTAGAGGGATTTTAGAGAGGGGGATTTGAACAGTGAAAGGGCAAGAGGGTACAGTCACAAGTTGCAACAAAGGAAATTTTGATTAGATATAAGGAAAAAAAACATTCAGAACTTTGGTATAAAATGGGTAAGCACTGGAATAAGTTGCTTGGAGAGGCTGTGGAAATTGTTCTCTAGAGACTTTAAGAACTTGACCTGATTAACTTTGCCCAACCTCCTACTTGGGACTAATTTCAAAGTGAATTCCAGAGATCCCTTTTCACCTCATTTATTCTAAGGTTCTGTGGAAAATACACTAGGAAAACTTCAGTTTTACAAATTCAAGGGCCTACTTGCTTAATTTACATCAGAAGGAAGATATATGCAGCTGAATGCTTGGATTTTTCTGTATAGTTGGAAAAGAAAAAAATGCCAAGAAAACTCTACTCAAAATGTCAAGTTGCTGGCATTATTTGACATGCAAAACAAATGCAGTAAAATCTGTATTCTTAGAAAGGCTTTGAGATGTAAAACAAATTGTTGAAGCCTTTTTCAGCATTTTTATTTTTTTCATCAGCTTGCCTGTAGCAGTCAGAACTGTTGCAGTCTATCTAGTTAAAGATTATCAAAATAAAATTCTTGTTCTGTCAAAGAGGAAAGCTAGGAACAAAGCTACTAGTATACATGGATTTTGGTTTTAGACCTTTCTTCTGTCATTAGTGATGATAGAGGGAAGAGACGCTATGGGATGCAGGATGCAGTAGGTAGATAACATAGACATGTTGTTCAATGATGTACCAAGACAGACTTCATCTTCATGCAGGCCAATATTAATACCCATTCAAACTTTTTTTTTTTCTTAAAATGCATTAACTTTTAATGTAAACTATTGAAGTTGTCAACAGTAGACCGCTATGTAAACACTGGAGTAATCAAACAGCTTTTTAAAATACAATCCAATAATTTATATTGAACTTTTATCTTTTTGATTTTGTGTGTGTGGTGGGTGGGTTGTTTTTTTTTTTTCTCACAGATCACATCTTATCATGAACTTAAATTAGAACTAATTTAAGAGTAATTTTGTATGTTGAGGGGAAAATATAGATCTGTATTTAGAATTGTCATTGTAAACTGGTATCAAAAGCACTACTTATCAGTAACAGTATTCCCAGTGTTTTAAAATCCTGAAAAGAAAAAAAAAAAAAGCTGCAATAATAATTCACTGTTTCGTTTGATTTTTATTACTGACTTTTGATGTCAGTGACCCTTGTCACAAACAGACAAAATACACTTGAGAAAGCTGAAGAAAAGATCCTGGAACTGCCAAGCTTTGGAAAATATATACTATTCAGAATTGCAGTGTTGGCATTTGAAGACAGTGCTGTGAAAAAGAATTATTTCAAGAAGGGCAGTGAGCCTCTCTAGTCTTATGAACACTCCAAATTAAAAGATTGCGGAAACAAAAAAATCTTATAGCTAAAGAAAGAATAATTAAGTAAGTTTATAGCTGGTGTAGAAGTCTCATTACTATTCAACAAGGAAACGTTTTAATTTTATCAACACTTTATTTTTTAAAAGCCAGAAGAGTTTATTTCCACAGGAGAACTCTCTTTATTTTATCTTTGTGGATAGATGTATGTGTCAATAGTTATAAATTGCTTTGGTTTCTGGTACATGCTAGAAATTTGGACTATGGATTAGTTTATTGTGTTATATACCTGTAAATCTGTTTTGGGGGAAATAATTTGCTGCTTTTGTGATTCTTTTGATATCGCCCAGAGCCCATCCTACAAAATCCATTAGTCATGTTGACAGAGTACTGGAAGATCGGGTTAAGTTTAAATACATGTGATTCTGAGCACAGTGATTTTATATTTATACACACAAAGATCATGGCACAGTTTATTCTTATTCTGCATAGAGATATGTTAGCCCTTGGGCTAGTTTGGACGAAAATTCTAGCGCTGTGCTTTATAGAGAGTACATTTGTTCACGATCTCCCTGTCAGTCCTGTACAGTACTCATCAGCTACTTACTTTTTAATCTTTGAAAATTGTAGTGGATGTATTTTTGCTGAAGAACTGCAATAGTTTCCTTTTGAGAAGAATTTTTGAAACAGTATGTGTTTATTTTGTCAATTCATAAGTCACGTTGACGATCTTCTCAAGTCAGTAAGAATAAAGCTTCCCAATTTTTAATGGCTCTGGAAAGTTGGTTGTATTTCTTCTAATTCAGTTTATGCACTGATCCTGCAAGCTTTATAGTCTACAGAACTTGCTTTTATTGCAGTATGATGTAGGGTTTTTCCTTTCTTAAATATTTGTATTTTTCTGTTCAGTACAGTCAAGAAAGCCTCTCGTAGTTTAGTGTTTGTATTATGACTGATGTAATCCAATACTTAACAAGAATAGGTGTTACTACTTTTAACAGATCTTTAGGAGTACGTTAATTATTGATCGGATTATTAAAATGTGGCTTTATGCAAGATATTTTTTTCCCCACTGGCAATATGAAGTGGTGTAGTTACTGTTCAGTGCTATTTCAATGATCCTGGTATATTTCAGTGAAAACATAGGAAAGGATATATATCTGCTTTTTAAATTTCTTTGGAGAATGATCTTTTGAGAATTACTTTCTTCTTCTGCCAACTAACTATGTGTATTTTATTGTCATCATTAAAACCTTGAGTAATCAAGCTTAGCTGATCCTCAAAGTTACCCAGAGAGTTGTCATCATGACTTACTGTTTACGGATACCCAAAGGATTTCTGCTTAATCTGTTCTGACAGGGCCTTCCATGCTCTGCAGTTCACCTGCTATAGATGAGATGCCGTTAAAATGTGGTGGCCGAGGCAGCATGTGCAAACACATGTAGTGCAGTTTCTAAAGATTTGGGGGGCAGGAGGGGGAGTGAGAGGGGGGATCAAACGAGATCTGCTTCATCCTTTATATTAGTTGGATAATAAAGCATTTCACAACATTCTCAAGACCAAAGGAGACGGGAATATGTACACAAAGCCCAGCATGGATTTTGAAATGTGCTCAGTTTGTTTATTTTGTGTAAAAAATGAGGTGCCTAAGGCTTCTTTTCTCTTGACATTGTGTAAGGTCGAAAACCACCCACTGTGACCCAAAGAAGCCCGACGGGAAAGGCAACATAATACACATACTGAGGACAGTAATCAGACCAACAGCAGCTTCCTACTACACCATTTCACTGTAACCATATGTGAGGTTGGACTCATACTGTTTAATCTCATGGAAAACTTGAGAAGGTCTCTGTTCCCATGGAGAAGCTTGCTCTTTGGTAGGAAAAATGCCCTTCACAACCCCCCATGGCATGAACCCCTGAACAAATTTTTATGCAGGATAAAAGCGAATCAATGCTGTGCCATGAAGAAAGAGACTGACTAATGAAGGAATAGTAGGATTCAGGTGGGGCTAGGTTGGTGCTTTTTGACAATTTCATGAGAAAATCAGGCATGAAAATTCATTTTTATAGGATGGGATTAACTTGCAGAGATAAATAGAAATGTAGGAAATTACTAGAATTGAGTAAATGAACAACCGTGGGGACGACTGTGGGATAGGGGACGGAACTTTGTCTTTCATGTCAAAGTAATTGAAAACCTGACAGAACATAAAATAGTTTTTGCTTCCTGACCATTTTGAACTCATTAAGGGAATTACCATAAATTTTCATAGTATTTCTATTTCACATTCACTTGAAAGCCTGGTGCATGTATTTCCTACTCAGATGGTGGGCTGCTTCTGCCAAACACTGGCAGATTGGTGTAAATTACCTAGCAGAAGTTAGGATGTTTTTCATTGCAAGATGACAGTGAAAGACATATGCAAAAATCCAGTATTTTCCCTCGTCCTACTGCCCTCTCATTTCTTCTTCCTCTTTCTTCAGTGAACCCTAGGACTCAGTCATTACCTGAGGAAAACTTAAGTGAAATGCTTGTCTGAGTACTGCTTGATTTTGAGCAGGGAAAAGAGTTCAAAATTAAACTGTGGCATTTCTCAACTGTTTAATGAATCTACATGATGTTTTGATTTTCTGCCTTGCTTTTAATCCAGGGTTTAAAAATAATAGTACCATCCTATGAACTTAAAAAAAAAAAAAAGTTCTTGATAACCAGAACTAAATTTTGAGAAAATCCACCTTTGTATTGCATTTTTAACCCCATATAAATAGCAAGAAGTTACAATTCAAAAAAGCCCTTTCTGTCTGGCTCAGCACAAGAAGAATTTATCCCAATTTAGATAACATTATTTGAACACTAAATAAATAAGTAGTGAATAACACATTTCCTCTGAGGAATCCAGGTTTCCTTGCATGTGAAATTGAGTAAGCCTTGGAACTTTTCTCATAGAAATATAAAGCATATGTAACTCTTTGTACTCTTCTATAAGAAAACTCTTTTGGAGTCTAAAATGACCCATAGCATATTTGTCATGTCACTCTTTCATCAGTTGTTCTTCTATTGCTAGTTTAATTAGATTATGATACCTGTGGAATTATTTGATACCATATGGTAATGTTATATCTGCTATGTTGGCAGTCTCCAGGGTGGGGATTCTGTTTCTCTTATCACTGAGTAAGGCACAAGGAATGTGAAGACTCTACAGTAATAATAATAGCACAAAATATCAGTAGCATCAAAAATTAAAATGAAGGCTTGTTGGGATGCGTTTTTGGTCTAAATTCACTTTGGGAGTGCTGAAGGTGTTATCTGGAGTAAAGGGAAGAAGAAGGACTGAGGGAAAGAATTTTTATTTTCATTTTGTGGAAGTTAAGTTAATGCTTCATGGGAATGGCCTTGGCTTTCTCTCTCTCCTTTTCTGAATGCTGTTACGTTCCTTATGCTCTCACTATCCTTACCACAGAAGGGTCTGTATTTTGGTAATAGTGCTGATGACACAGCATGAGAATACTGAGGTTTTATTTAGGAGACTCTTTCTGTGGCATTAGGAAAAAAACAAGCAGGTTATTGGTGTTTTTTTGCTTACCAAACCCACTAATGAAACTGTGAAGTGCTCTTGATGTCATTTGGGGATTTTAACCCACATCTCTGAAGCATCTGTTGTAAAACCAAATGTTAAATAGTTACCTTGGAATTAAGTGTATCAAACTTTTCTGTTGGTAAACAGAACATGCTGCAAGTACATAAGTACATATGATGACTCTATTCTTCCATAAACAAATACCAATATACTTAATTGCAGTTAAATGCATACCTCACTTCAGTATGCACAAATACAATATTATGAAGGAATAAGAAAAAAAAATACTTACTGCCTGCAGTATGCAGTCATTTTTCCTCCTTGTTTTTCTGTATTGGTGATACTTGCCACGCAGACGTTATTTTCTAACAAATTAAATTGCAAAGAAATAATTCATCCAGAATGTCACTTTTGTTGTCATTCCTAACTCTGACTTAGAACTGAAAATATTGGCAGCCACATTTTCATGATGTTTACAGCATTTCTCAGAAGTTTACAGCTTCCCCCACCACCACCCCACCCTTCTTTGTGAGGATCAAAATTAAAAGTTTTTATTGTTCAGCAGTTGCTAATGTATAAGACTGAATAAGCTAATAATATTAGATGCTAATGCCCTTGATTTTTCACAATTGAAAAACCCCTCTGGTGGATATTTCACTTATCTGGCAATTTATTGGTGTCTGAAGCTGCTGCTACCAAACTCAGGAAGAGTTTGTCCTGAGTAAATGTTTGGGGGCTTGATCTGTGATTTATTTATTTATTCTTAAAATGCCTTTGGGGAGGTGAAATCAGATGTGTAAGAATGTGACTGTGTTTATTTTTTACATAAATCCCACTGGTAGAAATCTGTGGGATCTACGGTATCAAAGACATTCCTGAGCTTGTTGTCCTCAGCTATAATTTGGAAGAGAGCAATGTAGGACAGATGGCCATATGCCCCTAAAATGTAGGGACAGATGAAGGGTAGGCAAACTGGTGACCCTGCTCACAGAGAATGGTGAGAGCCTCTGGGAACCTGTTCTGATACATAGCGCTCTAGCGAATTAGGTGAACGTGCAGAAATCTGCAGTCAGATTTCCCCTGCAAAAGGTTTGCTTGTGGGCTACATTTCCTGAATGTTTGTAATTTCAGAACCATCAAAGTGTAACCAGGATTAGTTGGGCAGTGGATGGCGTCAGTACATGCTGTTGTCCGTACGTGGCGTGGGCTGATTTGGAAAGTAGGATCTTCAGGCATGTGACTGTTATACTTGGCCTTTGGTGTGAAACAGATGTTTGCTGTTTGTACACATGAATACTTCTGTGTTCTTGCAATACTCTGGGTTTTTAAAGGGAAGAAATGGACAAGAAGATTGTAAGTAAAGCCGCAGGTTTGTCAGCCTGACTAGGTATATTTCCCATGAGTAATGGGAAGTAAAAATGATGGCATAAGAAGAAAAAAGAAGAGAGTTACAAAATAAAATTTTATATGAAGTTTATTTTCATTGAGGTTAAAGTAGGAACTATTTGCACACAGTTCAATCAGGGATCTCGAACAATAGAGAACGTGGTTGGACTTGATGATATTAAAGGTCTTTTCCAACTGAACTGATTCTATGAACTAGCCGAAGGGCCATTTAAAAAAATAATTCAGACATCTAACATTTATATTAATTTTGCTGACCAGAATAGTTGCATAATCTATTAGTATTATACATCTGCTGATTTATAAAAATAAGTATACATATGCATATGTGCGCACACACAAAGAGGTATTTTAATTACTTGCTGAGATAATGTACGAATCTCTGCCCCTTTAAATTTGCTGATTGAAAAATGAAGAATTCCTGCCCTTTAAATGTTCAGCTTTCGCAGAGGTTACAGTAAATCTCTTAATCTCCCAAGCACTTATTCTCCTCTGGGTTTTTCACAGGCATTTATCCACAGGACATTCATTTCCAATCTGTATTTAAATCCAGGAATAACTATGTGGGCTTTGAGCTATCTGCTTTCATGTACTCCTAATGGGCTCTACCACAGGAACTCTGGATGAGCTGGGGAAAAAAAAAAATAGATTCAAACCTAGTCATATTTGGCTTCCACTTCAGCTTGAGCTGAGTCTCTATTTGCTTTTGTTGAAGAGAGCGTTAAAGAAAGCAATTATTTGTGGGTGAAAGAAGGACAGGAAGGATCCATATTAAAGGATTTATTCTGGCTTTATAGAGAACACCATGTAAGGATTTGAAATGTATCCTGGACTGTTATCAACTGCCCTCAGCACTGCTTTTTCTTGTTCATTACAGAAACTGTAGACTGAATTCTTAGATGTAAATGATCATAACTTCACAGTGTCCTATAAATACACAGTAACTCATAGTGGCATGTTTTTTCATTAACTGCAAAGCATCTACTAAGTAATGTGCTAAATGGCCTATTTTTGTAAAAGAACTTTAGTATTAATATTATTGTGTGAAAGAAAACACAGGAACACAGTGTAGTTACAGTGAAGCTGCATCTTGGCTTTCTCGTGTTTTCTCTCATCCACCCAAGGACTTGTTTCAGATTCGTTAACAGTGTATATAAGGGAGGGTAAGTGGAGGAGGCTGAAAGAAACTGGGCTAAGGAGACCTAGTTCTCTAATTCTAGACTATGTAAAATAGCTTAAATTGAAAACTGTCTTAAATTGGAAACTATCTTAAATTATATCCATAAAAACCTGGTGTATTACCAATGAACATAAAGTCCTTTAAACATTTTTGGTTGGTTTTTTTTTTTTTTTTTTTTTGCTCATCTTCTGTCATTTTCTTCCCATGCTATTTTTCTTTCTGGCATCTTCATTACTCTTCTTTACTGTCTCCATTCTGTAAGTCTTTCCCCACAGCACACATCCTTTCACTTTCTGTGCACTGTATTTTCTGACTGTTCTCTGCTAATTCAGCTTTACTTTGCATTTTTTCTTCATTTGGTGTCTTATTAAATATATTACTTTACCAAAGACAATTGAATAACTTCTGTCAATAATATCAAGGTATGTTCTCTTTTCTGCTTGTAGCATTGGACATGCTCTAAATATTAATAGTAAAAATATCAGTAGTAAATATTAGTAGTAAAAAGGTTTGGAACAATATTTGATATTTGTCATCCCTGGAAATTTTTAAGGCCACGTTGGATGGAATTTTGAGCAACCTGCTCTAGTGGGAGGTGTCCCTGCCCAGGATGGAAGGGGCTTGAAGTTTTAAGGTCCCTTCAGACTAACCATCCTGTGGTTCTATTTTCTGTTAAGTGGGCCTAACTTGAGATTTTACCTTTGAAAATATTGTAACTAGGTACCCAGCAGAGTGATGATGTTCTGTAGAAGATAGATTTTTGTATTTCTTTCTAAATTACGTGTCTTGGTCTCGTGTGGAAATATAAGTAAAAATAAATAGACTAATTAAATTGTAATGCTTATTAAACTCTTGAAAAATTTGGTTAAACTCTCCTTCCTGGGGCTGAAAAAGTTTAATTTGGATCATTAGTCATTGCACGAATGAACTTTTGGATAGATGGAGATTAGGAAAAAACATTTCGGTGAAATCTTGTGAGGTTCTGCTTGCCTCTTTCCAGTTAACGAGCTTGGGCTTTTGAGGAAAAGTGATGCACTCAGACCAGGATTTTGGTCTCTCATAAGGGAAATGGAAAGGAGTTCCTGACTTTTACTGGTTTGAGATTTGACCTCTTAATTTAGTGATATGCATAACCTAAAGAACAGGTTTTAATTAAGTGCTATCCAGCTATTTAGTAGATGATTATCTGAGCAAATTTACTTAAAAACCTCTGGTGCTAGGAAGAGACTAGTGATCAGCCCGAAACTCACTTTTTTATTTATGTATTTATTTTTCCTCCTTAAGGGATCAAAGCTCTGGCCAACAGTTCTGAGTATGTCTCTGGCGGGGTGAATTTATACATTGTGGCTTGTCAAACTCTGTTTTCTTACCAAGTTAAGCAAATGTTTATAAGAGAATGTACAATGTATCACCAGAAAAGTATCACTGAAGATCACTACACTTATTAGATTATTTAAACATAATGGCCTTTGTGCAACAACTTATCGTTGCACTGCCAACTCCTAGCAAAAATTATATTTAAAAAAAAAAGTTAATGTTAAAGAAAAAAAAGGTAACTGAAAAAAATAATTCAAAAACTGGATAAGTGTGAAGTGGGAGTTTTCTATATCTATAAATCTGTTCTTTAATAAATTAAGTGTTCAGTGACTTCTTTGCAAAAACAATGAGTTGTTTGGTCGCACCAAGTTCTAGTTTGCTGTAGATTGCTGCACCTCGCCATCGTGAATATGCACACTTAGCAGAATTGACTGTAGAAATAATGATAAATTGTCTGTGAAAGAAACTTGTTTGAAGTAGCATTTAACTTGCAAGTTGTAGAGGTTTATGCTGACCCATGGTACATTTAATGATCATGATTGTGTGTGCTAGAGCCTAGAGGTTTCTTCTCAGCTTACTGAATTTGTTCTTAATTTCTTAGGATCTTGGATGCATTTCCTTTATTTTTTTATGCTCTTCGGGATTTGAAGCGTTCTCAAAGACCAAATTATATCTGTCTTATTGAAAACCCTACAGATTGAAACACAAGTTCCTGTTTGTCACTTAAATCTCTAAGTTTTAAAATTTGGCTTTTGAGCTTAATTTATTTTCCCAACATATAATATCTGCATTTAAATGAGGCCTGCTTTGATGGTTAATTACTGGGAATTTATGACTGTCTTGACATTTCTAATACCCCAATGATTACATTGAAATCAATTCCAAACTTACGCACATTTTGTTTGCTTATGAACTGTCTATTCAGGCCCTTTCATGGGAAAGCACATTGGCTGTAGGGACTGCAAGTACTCAGAATGCTGCTGTGTCATGTAGTTTACATCAGCTTCTCATCTGGCAAATTGTCTGATAGTCTAGCAGGCATTTTCACCTCCTAAAAATGACAGTGAAATTGAGAAGCAAAGTAACACTTCTCCATCAGCCCAAATGCAGGTGTGGAATATGAGACATGGATGTTTCCTGACTTGCCCAAAATCTTATAATGAGTTTCTGGCAACCAGAGCTAGAATGAAGGATGTCTGATTCATGTTCCAGTTTTCATGGCTTGCCTGCCTTCTGACATTTACAGTCCAAATCTGACAGGTAATTCACTTAGCTGCTCATCGCATCTCCATCAAAAGCTGTGGTACGTCTGTCTCTTTATCTACAGCTCCTTGACCAGAATAAAATATATAACTTAATCTTTTTTTAAAAGCAATATTGCAACACATATTTTGGTTGAAGGGTTTTTGTCCTGTGATAATTTTCCTCTGATAATGTTTCTGATTCTTTGGCTTGAATTGTACTGTAAACTTTGCCTTCTTAGTAGACTTGCAGTCTACCCAGTTCCGAAGAGAACTATGATTATATTGATGTATTTCTAGCATTGCAAATGGAATATTCAGCTATGTTTCTTTGGCCAAACCTCAATGTATTTGGAATGGTTTGTGAGAATACCTGCATGTCCACTGAAGCTTATTTTTCTCTAAATTTTAGTTTGATATTGTTTTTATTTTCTCGCTCATTTGTAAAAAAAACCAAACCAACCAAAATATACTCCAAAAAAACCCTAAAAACCTCAACCCTAAAAGAAACCCCAAACCAAACTTCAGGATGTGTTTTAGCTAGGAAAAGGGAATTGTTTCAACCCTCTTTGGACATCAAGAATAACTTACAGCACAAATGTTATGTTATGCTATGTACCTTGCATTGAAGATAATAAGATTAAATAACAAGCAGCTCTACAGAGAACAAGGTTGGAGATTTGCAGCTACAACATTTCTCATAATGCTTAATTTATAATGTGTAAAGATAGAGTTATGGACTTGAAGTTACGCAGTAACTTCAATGCCAGCCAAATTCATAAATTATTTTACTCCTCTGAAATGCAGTTGAACTCCTCAAATACTGAAACCTTTGTACCAAGAAATTACAGTCAAGTACTCAGGCTCATGCCAATGAGCTGTGTTTCCTTTGCTTCCATCAGAGTGGAGTTTTGCACTCTGAAGGTCTTCATATGTTTCTCATAGACTTCTGTGACAGTTAGTGTCTTTTGTCTGTTCGTATCGTCAGTTCTGCATAGCTCGTTTAACTGTAATGGGTGGATGGATTTAAAAACCATCTGCAGCTACTATTAATATCATTGTTCAGTGTATGTTTCCACAAGCATTGGGTAACAGCTGTTTGAGCAAAACACTTTTTAGTTTACTTCTTTGTATCTAATTTTACATATTTCCTTTTCTGTTTGTTTTAGGTAGTATTTGTCTATCAGAAAATGTTAATCAAATTTTAGGACAGTCCTTTCTAAATGTCCAGTGAGATATTTGAACTTAAATAAATTCCATGACAGTAATTTACAATAACACAGTTTATTTTACTGGTATTTCTGATGATAGATTATCAGAAGTTCAAGTGTTACTATAAAGCTCCCTTGTTTTGTTTTTATTATATGTAAATGTGTTCTTATGGAAAATCTAAGAATTTTTTTTACTGTAAAAGTTGTACTTAGCCTATAGTTATTGAAAGATTTTAAAGCAATGTTGTATTTTAATGATTCTTCCTCCAACAGTCACATAGTATGCTTACTCCTTAATTACTGCTCAGTGTGTGATATTTATATCTAGGTAGTAGGAAAGCTTTCTGATTAAATAAAATATCATACAAACTTAAAACATATTTAGCTTTTTTATGATTAGAGAGCATTGCTGCAGATTATACGTCTGTGGAGAAGAAAAGGAAGTGTTTTGCCTGATGTGAATTCCTTTTCTGTTGTGCAGGAAGCACTTGCAATTAATGTTGTTAAAGCTTGGGATGTGCAGGAAAAATCAGTGACTGCTTTAGAGTTAACTGCAAGTAAAGATGCTATTTGATGCTGCTTATGTTTGGAGAAATAGAATGTATTTGCCCTTTTTGAATTCTGCAATTATTTTTGGTAATTTTCCTTCAAATTACTGATTTTCCAAACGTTTGTGGTACAATTATGTCATTGAGCTTTTAACCTGAGGCAGGAGTCTATATGAGGAAAAAATAGGTTTCATTGTAGGCTTCGTCACACAAAGAAACAAAAAGACTCTGGAAGTTAAAATCTCTTCAGCAGCTACTTTGGTTCCACAGCCGTCATTTCTGATTTTTGACTGAAACAGAATTCCCATGCTATAAGTAGATGTAAAAGTGCTTGGTGACCATTACAAGTAAGTGACAAAGATGCTCTATATTATCTTTAACCAGGTTATATTTTTTAGATAATTTAATTAACGTGTTTTCTGTTTATACTATAGTAAGGTATAATACAGGAGTTTCAATTAAAAAACGTCATCATTTGGTGATGATTATGGAAGCTAAATTAGTTCTTGGTGTCAGCACTTCAAACTGATGGTGAGTGAGGCACTTAGTGATAGAAAATAAAGTGAATCCCATCTTTCCTCATCTCTGTAAGGAGATTTGGCAAATCTGCCAATAAGGTTATTGATCTATCTTCCTTTGTGCCTCACCACTCGGCCAAGCTGTTATTTATACACTGTATGAAGTTTGTAGTCTTTTTCTTTTAGCATTCAGGAATTCATAAATAGTTCACTGCTTTGAAAAGTCTTGCCCTGGAAAGGCAAGAGATGTGGCAAGATCACTTTCTGAATAGGCTTTACAAGTATGTCTTTTGGGTAGGACTGTGCATCTTCTAGCCTGCTATCTAAGGTAACCCTCATATTTGGAGATAAAAATCTCCTTTTAGTGTATGATAATGGAACTTCTTTTATGGAATTACCTTTATGGAATTACCTTTAATGGAAATTCTGTTTTGAGGGCAGAATATAACACCAAGTATGTGTTCTTTGAAAATACATTTGATGATCACAGAAATGCCACTGTTTTCCATTATAAACTTCTACATTGTCTTGACAGCTGAATTTTTCTTCTGCTACCATTCAGCACACTCACTGGGTAGGATTAATTTTAAATCAATCTTAGTGATATGGGTGTAAAACCCCCCCAAAAAACCCAAACCCAAACAAATAGAACATTTGTGATAGGTCAGTGATTTCCAAAATTAATACTCTGGGCTGTACATTCTGGTAAGTAACTGGTTTAAATGGCAGCACTACAGAGTTTGGGAAGGAAGAGAATACTGTGTTTTGCAGCCAGTTTTTGTGGGACACAGCCGTGACTGATGTGCATTGTACTGCTTCAGCTGAGGAAACTGCCCCAGCTGCTTTTCCGTTGCCATTGATAATAATGCATCTGCATTTAGTACTTAATTTTATGTTTTGTTTTGTTTTTAATACTAGTCAAAAGATAAAAGAATGCAAGTCCTTCCTCTGGATCTGTATTGTTAGTTTGCACCGTAGGAGGGTTTGTATGTCTCTCAAAACCGAACAGCTGTTGTGGCAGGTTACCTTGTTGAATGTACCATCAGATGTTGCCACTTTTCTTACCACAATAATCATAGCTACAGGTAGCAAACATCACCACCAAAGCAAAGCTTGAGAGTTTTTCTAACTGTGATTCTATAGCATTGCTTGTATTAGATGCTAACCCCTAGTACTTCATCTAGCTTGACCTGAATTTCGTGGGGATTTACACATGTATTATATTAAGGTACCAGGCAGACTACATGAAAATGAAATCCAAGTCTAGCTTTTTTTTTTCTTTTTTTTTTTTTTCCTTCTAACAGGTGAAGTGCTTAACAGTTCTCTTTTCTAGACCTATCACTTGAAAGGATCAAAAGAAGTTTGATAGTCTGAAATTTAGCACTATGTCACTTTGAGGATAAAGTCATCTATTTTCATGTCACCTAAACCCAACTCATCTATGACAAAACATGAGAGAAGTCCAGATTTTTTTTTGCATGGAATATACAGAAGGGAAGAAGGATTGTTGAAATGGAGTTATTTGAATTTTAAATGTGCTTATGTAATTGATAGCTGTTTACTAACATATAAAAAGAATTAATTTGCTCCAATACTTGCAGCAGCAGTCTAATTGTAGAAGAGGAGATGCATTTCTGGAGTAAAAGATAACAGCTTGAAAATGCTGTCTTGGCTAGCTTTGGCGTTATGGAGCTAAAATGCTAAGCCCCTCCAAAGACAACCTTTGATGACCCTTATGCTAATACATTCTGGCCAGCATTACTCCTGATTATAGGGGAATCTAATAACCTTCCCTGTCAAATGTTGCCATCTTCTCATGTCAGCAGCGATCTCTACTAGCAGTTCTGAGTGGGTGGGCTTGTGGTAGTCCCTAGCATTTTTACACCGTTTTGCAAAGATCTGCTCTGTGTGGTTTCATTTGTGGAGTGCGTTTTCGTGCATATTATTATTTGCCTCAACAAATTTCAGGCATGACGTAAGACTAAATATCACAGTTGGCAAAGTGTTTTATTTTCTTCACTAGCAGTGACTTTTGCATGACAGCTGTTCTAAGGGTTGTAGAAATGGATGCATAGACACATGAGAATTTTTCTCTCTGTAGTCATACTTTAATCTTCTGGCAGGATCTGTTCACAGTTTTTAGTTTGTTGTTCCTGCTATACACCTTCTACCTCTAGTTAACATAATTTTGTATATTATTGTTGCTTTGAGAATGACTTTTCTGTAATGTAGGCTATGTTTTTTGCTATGCTTCAATAGCCCCATTAATGCATTTGGGATCTATCTTCTCAAAACTGTGTATTCAGGAACTGGTTTTTTGTGTGTAGAATTTTGAATGTCAAAATTCCCAAAGGCAGCACTTTGTTTAAGAAAAAAAAAAAACAAACAAACCAGAACCACACCCCAAAATCAGCAAAAGCTCCTTATTTGGGGACTTTAACCTAATTATCTGCAAATATTTCCAGAATGTTTCTTTATCTACTGCAGCAATCCATATAAGATACATTAAATAAAAGGGAGGAGGCTAAAGGCTTGAACTTGGAGTCTGATTTTGAAAGGTAAGAGGAACAGCCTGCTGAACTGGCTTGCCTGGTTTGTTTTTCAGAATATTTTTAATATGAAGAACATGTGAAGGCTAGGTCATGGTTTAGGAGAAGTCACTTGATACTTTCTTTCCATGGAACACTTGAAAGGTTTTGCTGGAGTATCGCTTGCTCTGTGCTCCTGACGGTGATTTCAAAGTTATTTTTTATGTCTCAGCATAACGTTTACCTCAAGTGGTTCCAGTAGGTGAAGATGTTAATTTTGGGGGATGTTTTTTTCTGGAAAATTCAAGTTTGAATTAACATCAAAGAAACATTATGGGAATCTGTATTAAATCTGGAGAGTTGCAGAAATTGTTTGCACTCTCCTGATGAATCTGCTGGATACAATTTTTGGTGACCTAAAATCAAAGTCCAATTCTGTTTCTCAACAGAATTTCATACTTACTAAGTGCAGACTTGACATAAATGTTACCATTCTCTTTAGCTTCATCTGCAAATGTAATTAAATGCAGGTGTGAGACTGAGTAATAACTTTACTGCTCTGTTCCCACACAACGCACTCGCATGTCACTTACAAGACATTTGATGTCTGATGCAGTTTCCTGTCTGTTTGTGGGAAATGTTTTCCTTAGGAACTAGTGTTTTACAGAAACAGCTGAGCTCCAATATCTGTCACAGGTTGCAATCTGTTGTCCAGTGCTAGAAATCTGTTCTGTGAAGCGCTGCTTCTGAGTAAACACTTTAAATAGCCGATTCTTAAAGAGCAGAATTCATACCTACTTGGGCTAATATGTTCTTTACTCTTTCGCTTCCATAATTTTCTAGCTGTTGCCCCATAATGTGCAAACTTTAGGATTCCTCTTTTAGTTTATTGGGACATCTTTGAATTATTTTTGAAGAGCAAATTAAAGATCCTCAGATCAAGTGAATGAAAGGTCAGATAGGTACTGAGGTTTTAAGTATGTGGAAATCAATTTAACCTACAGTGCTTTACATAATTTCATATGAACATTTGTGATTTTTTTTTTTTTTTTGAATATATGAATGGGACATCTTTGCTTAGCACATTTTGTAAGTGTATGGCAGAGAATTGTCTTAACTTATTTTCAATGAATTAGAAATATTTCTGTTAAATCTGGCTACACTTAGATGTACACTTAGTACTTTTCACTAGGCTAAAAGGTTTATTTGTCCTATGTGAACTTTTTCCACATTCTCTGAGCCAGTTTCTAAGAATCATTAATTTTTGAGCAAGGTAGAAAGAGATCTTGTAATTGCAGTGAATGAGTCTGGTTTTGGCTCCTCAATATAGAATTAAATGAAAGTCTTCATTTTAATTTCTCCTCTAACTTTTTATTATTTTATATTTAAGTACCTGCCATAGACTTTTTGCATTTGAATGTAGGAAACAAAATCAGTGCATAAAAATATTTCAAAACATAGTCATGCCTGAGCATTAGTTTATTTTCCCCACCATTAAGTTTGAGACAAGAAATTCTTTACTAGAATTAAAATTATTTTCCTGAGTAATGCTTCTATTTATTAGACAATTATTGCATGTTTTAATATGAAGTCTTTATTAGAAAGTCATAGTTCATATCATAGTTGCCTATCTCTGATGAATTTGCAAAGTATATCTTCAAACATAACATAAAGAGCTCTCTGTCTGTCAGAAAATAGGTTTAGAGATTAAATTTACCTCTCCTGTTCTTAACTGATTCTAGGAATGAAGACAATTGACCTTTTGTTCCAAACTGAAAATTGTATTCCTGTTTTTGATAAATTTTACTAAATGTTGCAATATTTCACACTTTATATACACGCACACATATATACACACATCTATGTACAAATGCAATATATCTGTACATGTTTGTTTCCCTAACTGTAGAACATACCAAAGCAGAACATGGAAATTAGCACATTGAATAATTCTACCTGAATTTGCATGTGTTGCATACCAGCAATAGTCTAAATTGTGATCAAAATATCCTGTACTTTTGCAGCTGTTTGACATTTCACAGCCTGATCAAATGGCCTGAATTTAGTTAGAACAATCCCAGATGTTCTGTCTTTAACAAGTGGAGTAATTACATCAATTCCTGTTATCGTGTCAGAAACTTTTAATTTGAAGAAAAGCAAAACAGGCTTTTAAAAATATGTCCAACATAGCATATAATATGAGTTGCTTTAAATATTCTGCATTGAAAATATGGTCCAGATAACTGACTTGTAATTGAAGAGCAGATCACTTTTTTTTCTACCTGCAGTGCTGCCCAGTTGTTCATGTTTTTATAAAAATACAAAATACAGGAATAGTTATGAATTACAGAAAAGTGCGTCATCATTTGTACTTCTATTGAAGCTTTATTACTTTGCTCAAGTTCTGTAATAGTTGGATCATAAAGGATTTTGTTTGATTTTCAGTGTATAATTAGATTAGCGCTTTCCCTTTGTTTTGCTGTACTTCAGTAATTTTAATCTTTTTGTAACTAAATATAGTTTTTCGTAGAAACTTCCAAATGCCTGTGCCCCTCTTCCAAACTCTTAACAAAACTGTTATTGCATTAGAGCTAAAATTGCTACTGAACACTTTTATTTGATATTTATAAAAGTTGTTGATGGTTGTTTGTGACAGACGCAATGTATGTAGTAACTTGGGAAGGGGGCCAAACCAGTATTTGTCTTCTACTTCAAGTTAAACTTTTATACAAGTACAGCTTTGTTGTGTTTGACACCTATTATTAAACCTTAAATTTTATTTAAAGTCAATAGCCCGAATGTTTTTTCTGTGTTCGGTCATTTGTAGATAATTGCTCAATTTTCTCATACACATATATAAATAGTTCTGCTTACGAGATGTTCTTCCCTGGCTAAAATAGTGTTTATGCAACTAGATATGTTGCTTGTCCATCATAGCTGTTTGCACAGCTTTGATAAATATAATCTGTTTTTCTATTGGGTTTGTTAGTCTTTTTAATACTTGGAGAGGCTGAATTTTAAGACAAATGTCTTTATTTCTCCACATTAATTGTATATATAATACATATATATAATTATATATATTATATATACAAAATAATATATACATAATTGTATAATTATAATTATAACTTGTTCCTGTAAGAGTTACTGATGTGTCTCCCAGCAAAATATGGCCTGGATATACTGTGTTGTATTACAGTGCCTGTGAGTGTGAAATAAAGGAGATTGTGGAATGCTGGGACTTGATTTGAAGACACTCTTGGAAGAGGGTAGAATAGCTTGAGAAAACAGCAGTAATTAATTTGATACTGAAATATCTTAAGTGAAGATTTGGCAATGGATCACCCTAGAAGTATTTTCAAATTTCACCTAAAATTCTGTGGGTGCAGTGATGACTGGGGATGCAAGGTTGAACGCTTATGTTAGTTAATGATGTCAGTTAGCAGTCAGCTGCTTTTATGAATTCTTCTCCAGTAGTAACTTTTTAACTAACCTGTTATGTCTTGGATGAAATGACGTGGTTGCAAAGTAGTCACTCTTTCTCATGTTAGATGTTTAGTATCCATGAGAGGGCACTATAGCATATATTACAGATGTGGAGGTGAGATGCATGGAGAGGTAAGGGAAGCAGAATGTCTTTAAAGACATAACTGAAGATAAATTTGCTACATATCCTGCCATGGGAAATTCCAAAACCAAGCAAGCTACTTCTGTTTCTTTAGAAATATGAACATTGTAAATATGCAGAGTCTTCACAGTAATTTAATTCTAGTACACACTATGCAACAATTAGTGAAAGATGGTAATACAGGTTTGAAATATTGCCTGTTTTGTATTGCTGGAACCTGACATTATTTAGGCATATATACTTAACTAGTTACCTTAACATGTCAAGATTAGAGTGGTTTACATTTGTTGGAATGAAAGTATGAAAGTGAAATTAATGGCTTAAATGTCCCCCCCCCCGCCCCCGGCCTTTTTTTTCCCATAGCACACTGACAGGCAGAATAAAATAGTGTTTTCTCCTTTCCTTGTTTTTTTTCTGAATCCTGGCAAACAGTGTTAAAATGCAGAAGCTAAAAGTCTGACACTGTAAATTTGAATTATAGTAGCAGCTGCAGAACTAGGTTTTCTGCATGAGCAAATTAAACATAATAACATGCCCTCAACCCACGAGGGGCTGCCACAGCAGCACCAGGCACAAGTAATTTCCATATTGTGGAGCCTGAAAGAGTTCTGCTGAGGTGCAATTGAAACCAGTACCAGGACTTTTTCCTGGTGATTTCCTCTATCGGCTCTCCAGAGAGTATGTTAAAGTGCTGAAGCTTAAAGGCTTCCATGTTTTCGAGAGCTGGGAGGCTATCTAACATCAGAGTGTTATTTGTGCACCAATCCAACTGTTTCAATTACCAATTTATCACTGGAGAGCAGTAATGGATTTTTAAAGTTTGAAGATAGATCTGAGCTCTTACTGTCTAAAGAAAATTCATGATTCCATTAGGAAGATAGTGTAGATGCTGAATGGGTACAGGATTTAACCCTACTGTTTTGGGTAGCATTTATTAATATGCTTTCATAAATCCTATTGGAGATGCAGTATTACCCATTCTGCTCTATATTGTAGTCTGAAACTGAAATCTGTGTAAAAATACTGGAAATTGTGTTATTGCTCCTATTAGTTGAATGTAATAAAATTACCTTTTCCCTACCCTCAGAGTCACAGTCCTTTGGCAGACTTTTAAACTGTCATGAAAGCCCAAAAATCACATTATTGTCTGTCAAGAGGTGAAACATAATACCTGCATTTGTAGTTTATAGTGCCACTCTCACTCTGTTCCACAGTGCATCTAGACAGACAGTTAATTTTCCGTATGCGCTTATGTTAATTTGGGCGGAGCAGGAAGTATTTAAGGTAATTGTCTGAAAAATCTGAAATAGTATGTTACTGCCTATCAGTGTAATACCAGAAATATTATTTTGGTATTTCTTTTTGTAAAATAGCCAATTTCTATTAACTGTTATTAGGAGATGTTTTCTTCTAGAGCTGTTTTTTCTGACCCTGCACATGACAAATTCACAGCCTGTTTTGAAGGCATCTGAAAAACGCCAGTTGCAGTTTTGTGCATTGTTTAGGAAGTGCAATTTTTTAATCCCATAAGGAGTGATGAGGGGAAGGTTGTTGAATTTACACTCAACACTGTGTGTGTGTTTCACACCTGGGACTACCTCCCCCATCTGGGGAGCGCCCAGAAGGATATGAGGCTGCTTCCAGGTTTCCCCAGTGACTGGGGACCAAAGCTGGAGCTGTTGGAGGAATGCAGTGTAGGTAACACCTGCCTTGCAGCATAGGCATGCTCAGGGGGTCATTCAAGTCACCTTCTTGTATGTTTGAACCTATGAAGTTTGTTTTTAGTTTCTTAATTCTAGATAAAGTTTAGCGAGGGTTAGGAAGAGATGGCTTTTCATTTATTTTATGGGGGTTTTTCTCTTTCTCTTTCCTCCAAATAGAGTCTCCATACCAGTTTTCTTTTTGATTTCTGTGGACTCTTATTACATTGGGAATATGGAGGAACAGCTGACACTGATTGGCTTGCTGTAAGAGCTGGATTTTTGTGTAGCCTGCCATATAGCTCTATTGAGGAGGGGATACCCAAGAGGTGTTTTGTTAGTGCTGCTGCAGGGCTTTTTAAATTATAAGACAGTGTTCTTAGGAATGCTGATGAATCTCAGTGGCAGCTTCAGTAAATCAGACAAGACATTTTCAGCTGTTCTTTTAAATGTGATGCCTTACTCATTGTGGAGTTTAGGCATACAGAAGACTCTTTTAAAGGGAAAGATGTGACTGCAGTTCCACAATTCACAATGTTAAAAAAAAAAGTTTGAAGGCTTTGTATTGCTGCTTGATACATTTTAAGAAAGTAGCTTAGAATGGTTTACAAAGCTATGAATTCTGGCATGTCAGTAATTAAGGGAAGGGGAAGTAGGATAAATTCTTCAATATGTCTATATTACTTATGGTGGATCACTTTGCCTAGCCTGTCACCAGGACAGCTTCAGAGCAGCCTGTTGACAACAGTTCATGTGTAGAGCCATGTGGCTTAGCAGTACTTGGCAGAGAGCGGAAAAAAAAAAAAGGTGAAGGATATTTTGTGTTTGTTTATTTTCATTTAAAGCATGAAGGGATTTAATGTCATAACTGCTTTATTCTGGTTAAAAGAAAATGGAGTGAGTGCCCCTAATGGGACATTGAGAATTTATGGTATGGTGTTGAAACCAAGATCGTGACAAGCAGCACTTCACACTTCACACCATGTCTGTGGAAGCAGTTTTCAAAAAGGATGTTATGCCGGAAGGTCACATCTTTGCTTCCCATCAAGATTCTTGTACAATGGAGAATGTCATTTGTATTTTTAAAATTAGTATAAACTGTTGAGTGTCCTTAGAGTGTGATGACAGCTTTAAAAAATATTATTTAAGTTCTTCTTTTAGGAATAATTTTGTTCATAGTTGCAGACTCCTTGAATCATACTACCCAAGTATCAAATACTTTGTGTGTACTTCCAGCTGGTTGAACTGGAAATATTTCATAGTGCTATACAGCAGGTTTATTTCACACAAATCATCTTGTTTACCTGTTGTGATCTGCGTATATCCTCGTTGCAGCTGATAGGAGATATTGGTAAAATAATTTCCTGGATTCAGTATTATATCCAGTCAGTTATGCTACATACTGAAATCACTAATTTACCCCATTTAAATAGCTTCATAAAAATGTTGATGAAAATGAAAAAAACCCGAACCTAGGGATGAAATAATGTCTCCATTAACCAAAATTGCACTTCTGCTATTCACATTTGAGTTCCTACAGCCATGTCTAGACTGGGTAAGTATGTTGTTTTTATAGATGCTAGTTAGACCCCGTTGTTCTCATTAATTTTGGGGGTGGTATATATAAATTCTTTACATGTCTGAAAAATGGTCCAGTTTGGCTTCTGGATCTTGAACGTTAGCATCAAATTCTGACCATTTTAGAGTGCCTGGCAGATAGGCATTTATCCAGTGGGTAAATTTGTTGCAGTCAGAAGGCTGTGGAGAGCTTTCAGTTCCTGACTTAGGAGATGCTTTCCCACTATAAAATTTAGATCTATTCACATCAGCTATATAGTGGAGTCAATATTACTGGAAAATTAAATGTAGCATGGGATAGTTCTTCTGTTTGCCTCATTCACCCTTTCTTGTTGTGTGTGATCCTCATAATTTCTGCTTTAATGTACTGCAATATATTTGTGTGGTAACAGTTCTATTTCTTTGTTAGGTACATACTTTCTGTATTTAGAGAAGTTTTTCAGAGTGCCTACTGCACATTTACAATTTACATATAGTACGCTAGATTTATGGAGATAACCATTTTATTAAGCTTACGAATTTCTTAACACAAGTGGCAAGTGTATACATCTTACCCTTCCATTGTATTTTAGCAAAATGATTGAGAAAATATTTTCCCACAAAAGATGATATAGAACAACTTGGTATGGGCTTTCCCATCTTTCTCTTGTCAAATTGCTTAATTTATTAAATGTGAGGAAAAATTATATGCTTATGCTAAGTATGAAAAGCCTTTTTTATTCAAGTAAAATATATTTCCTTTTTACTTCTAGAAAGTGGAAGGAGTCCATGCACTCTGACTTTACCTGTAGTTCCATGTCATGAGATTAACATGTTGATTCAGCCTGTTTACAGAGTGTGCAGTAGGTTTTTCTTGAATTTGGCTATTCCTTTTTACACTGAGACAGTTTCACTTTTTGTTTGATCCGATTATAGGCTATTTTTTTTTTGAAGTCTCTAGTTTAATATTCTGCCAATTGTAACTGTGGTTCGCTTTTTGCTCTGTCATTTGATTTTTGTTCTGTATCCATTGCAATGTTTGCACTCCTGTTCTTCTGTGATATGTGATGTACTGGGGTGCTTATCTGAGAATATTGTTACCCATTAGCTTTAGCACAACACCATTCCTCTCTTTTCTAACACCAAAAAAAAAAAAAAAAAAAAAAAT
>VZRU01001119.1:103782-128859 GCA_013398155.1 Pedionomus torquatus
AGAGAGAGAAAAGGAAAAACCCCCAACCTCAGCAACTGAAAATGAGGTGAAATACGTTTTCAACAGAAATATTCTACCTTTATCACCACATCTGAGAGTATTTTTCCTTGGTGTTCCTAGGCTCTGCTTTATTGCAGATGGTCTGACAGAGCCCTGGCATTTAGTGGCAAGAGCAAGTTGAAACTGCTGGCAGAAGTGAAGCCATGAGGTTGCCAGTGAATTGCGATGTGCTGTGAGTTCAAAGATCCTGCAATCACCTAGTGGTGAGTCTAGCAGCTGAAGGAACAAAAAAGGGAACAAAAGCATTACATCTCCTTACATCTCCTTGCTGTGACATGGTAGCTGAATTGACTTAGGTGTGTTCCCAGCAGTTCACTCTTTAAAGAAAACTCCAGAAAGTGAATGCAACAACCCCTTGTATTATATTTTATATATATTTATATATATATATAATTTATATATTATATATTATATTTGCTTCTTTCCAATTTGTTTTAATGTTTCATGGTCTTTGCATTAACATTTGCGAAGTCAACTACAGCTAGGAAAGACTGTTGTAACCAAAGACTTGGTTTCTCTGCAGAGGTTGGCAAGCTCTTGCACTGCAAAGGGAATTCACAGCTCTATGAAAGGTGTTGAAATCGCGTGATGGAAGAGCTGCAGATCATTATTGTGCATGCGGTCACTGACTGTGCAAGAGTAAGAGACCGTAAGAGGAAAAAAGTAAGAGTAAAGTGGGTATGAGACCGTCCAGGAGCTGCGCCTGCATCCTGGCCCAGGCTTGCTGCCTTCCCCAGACCATGCACACATGAACCATTTGGCTTCTTGTTTTCAGAGGGATTACCCATGCAGTATTGTCAGGCTTTGAGGAGGGTGGGGGACAGTGGATGGGAAACAGAATTAAGGAGAGAGTTGCCTATTGTTTTCGTGTGCACACTTGATGCCCTTATGCTTTTATTAGTGCAGAGATGGGGGCAAAATCCTTCTGTAGATGGCTCACCACAACAGTTGCTGGACTCGCCTTGGTTTTAAGAATAAATGTTTGTATTCTTATGTATAAGCATGAATGAGTGTGTGTAGCCTCTTTTTTAAGCTAATGTATTTTTAACATTGTAATTTCTTTAATGACAGTAAAGTGTTAGCAGTTTTGACCTAGAATCTTTGGTTTGGGTTTATGTCTTCTAGCCATTTACTTCAGGATTACGGTTTTAATTCAGATTCTTGAACTTCAGTTTTGTGTAGAGCTTGTTCCCTATACTTTTGTCCTGACTCGCATGACAGCCTCTGGGTGCGGTATGCTATAAATACGAACTGGAAGTGCAGTCTTTGATATAGGTGGCTGCTGATCCATCAGTATTTTTGCAGACGAAGATTGTTTTCAGAGAGTGCTGAGAGATTGTCTGGACTTGATGGGTGTTTGCGGAGCACCCTGGAATTGCACTTTTGAGCAGCTTGCATCTTTTCCCACTGTACTTTTGGAGTTCAGCAGTGGCTTTGAGTTTTATATCCCATCCAAGCAGGATAATAAAGAAAAGCAAAAAAGGAAATAACGTTTCCATCAGTGATTTTATCTGAGCAGCTAAAGTTTGAAAGAAGTTCAGAAGAGCCTTTAAGATTGCACTTTTAACCATGAATGACTGAGATGTGCAGATAATGTGGACTTCAGATAAAGCTCAGATGAACCAAAATGTATTTAATTCTGTGATAGTACTAGAGGAAATTGGGGGAAAATATTTTTTAGAATGGGATTAGATAAAATTTTGGAAAATATATTAAAGCAGTAATCTTGAATTGGCAGAATGGAATAGATGACTGCTGCTGATAGGTTATTTATTGAATCTACATATCTGATATGTGGAGAAAGTTTTATAAAATTTAATTTGGCATTTCTCAGTTGGATTTAAAATGAATGCTAGTTTCTACTGGAATAGGGTATTATCGAGAACATCCCAGCATCCTTGGCAGTTCAGCCTGAGCTTTACTAGCACTGCAGTAGTGGTTCTCTATTAAAAACTTAGTGCTTGGGAGAATGGAGAAGAATGATCAGATTTAAATCAGAAATTAGTTTTGTAATTTGGCTCAAATCAAGAAAAAATAATCCTTCCCCCCCCCAGTCCCCCGAAACGTTGGCTTTTCTATAAAGACCGTCTGTATCTCCCAGAGCTGTAGCAACTTCAAAGGATCTGTAAGCATTAGCACAGATTGGGTAGAAACAGCCAACAGGATGTGGAATATTTGTACAGCCTTTCTAATTCCACAAGGGACTAAGCATGTTTTGCTATTTTATATGCAAATACAAGAGATGATGACATAAAATGAAAAGAAAGAATAACATAAAATGTATTCTTCCTGTGTCTTGCACTGAATATGTCAAAGCATTGCTATTCATAATTGAATATAAGCACAAGACTGAATACAAGATTATTAGTGAAACTCAAAGTTGAATGGAAGCCAATCAAACTACCTGGGGTTTTTAACTGTGTTTTTGTTGTTGTTTATAACTTTACATTATAACGCAGCATGATGTTTTATCATAATGTAATATAGAAATTGTTAAAGATGAATATTGTGAGATATTAGAATTCTACAAATATAAATTTCAGGTTAAAATCTGTCTTGTTCACTGTCTTCCTGAGAGAGAATTTGAGACCAGTTCTAGGAACAAACCTGTAGAGAAAGGTAACTGTTGAGGCTTTAATGGCTCCATGGTAGGAGCATCTGGGAATAGAAAAGTAAATTTCCAGAGAAGGTGTCCTTGCTGAGGAGAAGTAATCTGAAGTAGTTCAATGAATTGTTTTTCCATTATGTTTGACTGTTAAATTGGAGCAATTCTCTCTCACTCTTAAAGTGGTACAACTCAACACAGCACTAGCTTTTGCAGTTTCACTTTGTTATATCCACCTTTGCATTTTAGTGAATTCTGCAAATAGCAGTGAAATTGTATAGGGGAAGAAATCATGCAAGCATGATGACGATGGAGAGTACCTCAAACTACCAGCATAATCTTTAGGAAGCAAAGAAATGGCAGTTACTTTGGGGTGATAACATCTCTAAATACTCAAGCCGTTTACATTGGAGAGGGCTGTTGCAGTGGAGAAGCCCAGACATAACCATTTTCCTTAGAGAAGGAAATCTTAACTCTAGGTGAAACTGGAACAGGAACAATCAAAATGGAGTTTAGAAAACTAATTTCTCTCTCTCTTTTTTTTTTTTTTGGAAAGAGCTGAGTAAATTTACTTTATATACATGAGGTCAAGAGTAAGATCATTCAGTGGCTGAACAGAAAAAAGCAGTGTAGTCTTAACAGTTACTTAAATGTGATTTTTGAACGGGAGCATAACATAGAAAAAGTTTGTAATTTTTTTTTAAACTGAATTCTGTTATGCTCATTAATAACTGTGTTTCTTCTGAAATTTATGAATGGGAAAATAAAATTAATAACTTTCACGGGAAAAAAAAAATGGGAAAGTGATTGCCTTTTTTCCCAGCCATTTTCATGGAGATGCCTGGACTCTGCAAAAATCTGTCATTTGTACCAAGTAAATATTTGGACACTAAGTCATTTAATTTCTGGCCAGTATTGTTAAATGTTGGTCAGTTAAACTTAGGAGTGTGTTGTGCGATTTCTCCCTAGTAATGATTTCTCTATTAGTTAAGTATATTTTTAGTTTTTGTGTGAAAGGGGAGATCTGGCTCAGATTAACGTTAACGACTTTATTGGGATTATCTGATGTAATGCTTCTGAGCTCCTTGCAGTCCATAAATATTCAAACTCGCAGCATGCAAGTCAGGTCAGAAAGTGGTACCTCCTCCTTTTTACAGGCAGGGGAGTAAGGCACAAAGAAATTGAGAGCTAGCTCCTCAAAGGGATCCCGCTACCCAGATCCATTGATTTCACAGGGAGAGAGGCACTTAAATATCTTTCTGAAACTGACCGTAAGTAGCTTACCGAGGAACTCACAAGAAGTCCATGATAGACTACTGTTATGAACCTCAGTCTTCCAAATCTTGTTCTATTTCCCTGACTGCTGCCTTTCCTTTCTTCTGGGAAGTTTTAGTGTTTTTCTTCTGTCTCTTCCTTTCTTAGAGACAAAGACAGAAGCAAGGCTTTAGTGGTATCTCCAGCATAAGTGGAGGGATATGGAGGGAGCAAGGAGAAAGAAGCTCTTTCATATTTTGCTTTTAAGTTTATCTTAATCAAACTGATAGTTTCCTGCTAAAGTGCATGCCTGAATACTGCAGACCCATTTTTTACAGAGTTCATTTGACTGAAGCATGAAGGCAATGCTTTGCTAGTGGTTATGATCATGAAGCAACCTTCTATAAATGTTACAGCAGTTGTACATGGCTGTCTGAAGTCTGTCTGTAAAGATTTATTTGCAAATGTCCCTCTACCCTTTTTTTAACAAGCAGCTTCCAAAGGCTGTTTATATTTTTGGCAGAGCTGTGAGCTTTCTCTCAGGGCTACTCACATTTCAGAGAACAGGTGACATGCATACTTTTTGTTTATAAATTACAAGTTAACTACATTGTCAGTCCAGTATATATTTAGAGCTATCATAGTTGACCATATTGCTAAAAGTTTCCAACTCCTTTTAACATACTTTGAATTTCTGGTTGGCGTTTGCATGGGGTTTTTTGTTTATTCATTTTGGGTGTTTGTTCTTCCCCCAGCCTGCCAGCTGAAGAACTCAGGAATAATCTCAGTATGTTTAAAATACTGTTTGTAACCAAAGCTTCTCTCCTTTTGCTCTTCTTTGTATTTCATGTGCTCTCTGAAGGAGATGGTTCTCCAATATTCACTTAAAATAATGGTCGCTAATTATTTCCTGTTAGTAAAGAAGAATACTCCAAAAGTGATAACAAATGACATATGCAGGAACACACAGGAAATCACAAAGCATTTATCAGTCCAAGAAAATGAACTTCTTATCTCTCAGCTGACAGCATACTGTACAACTGGTTATTTCTGACTTTTTTTTCTTTTTTATTTCTGCTTTGAATTAATTGGACACAAACTTTTGGGAAGCAGCGTAGCAATCTCACTGTTTTGTGGCTCAGTGATGGAAAGAACTTGTCTTGTCGTGCTCATGGCTTAATTCCCTACTGGAATCATCTGCTTGACTTAGTTGAAATTATGCCAGTGGATAATCTGGCCCCTGATATTCCAGAAAACAGAAAAGTGGATGCTAAAACCTGCTAATATGACTGGACTGTAACCAAATATCCCTTAGCATGGGGGTGGGAGACGACAACATTTTTTTAAGGAGAAATGTATCTAGCTCCAAGGTCAGGCAAACCATGATATTCATCTATCAGTCAAGCACTTATTTCATGAAAGAATTAAGGTTATTTGAGCACTGTGACATTTCTGTAACAGTAAGTCCTAGAAATCAGAAAGCTGAACAACACAAATAGAAATAAAAGAGAAGGTGCTAACACTAGAGCAAACTCAAAAAATGGCATTTCATACAGTCACCTGAGAATTCAGATGCTTGCTGAAGGCTTCTTCAGCTTCAGAACTCTTGCTTTCCCCTTTTGCTGTCCAGCCATACATTGGTTTTCTTCCTTGCTCAGCCACTGACCTCTCTCAGATGGTATTGGCTCCTTTCCATACTGTGAGTAACTGCGCTGGTTTTGATCTGATTACATGTGAGTCACGTTCCAACTAGGAAATGTGGCAAGGTCTGTGGGGAAAATGCCATTTCTGAGTATGGCATAGGTTTCCAGGAGAAAGCCCTCTGTAGTCTCTTCCTCTTTTCAGTTATCAGGAACCCTGGGCCTGGTGTGGTGGGATTCTTCATCTCACCCTTTATTGTGATGGTAGCAGCAGAAGCCAAAATAGTTTGGTAGCCCTGGAAGTTTCTTCTCTGGATGGCAGTGATCCTTCTCAGCAGATGCCTCTACCCTCTACCTACTTGAGAGATTTCAGTCAACTCTCAAGACTGTTTTATAGCTCTTTTCCCTTTCTTAGCAATTTCAGAGGAGAGGCAGTTAGAACACAAACTGCATCTGAGATTGTCACAAGGGAGCTCAGGCCACGTAGCAGCATTCAGGAATATAATCTTAAAGCAGAAACACACATTGATTCTGTGTATGATAATCCTTAGTCATGGTCACAGAGATCCCCAGACTCTCATTTGGTTCGGAATTGCTTTTATTTCTGTTCAGAGCTAGACTGCATCATACCATGAAGATGATAATCGTTATCCTGATATTTATACCATAGCTGAGATACCAAAGCCTAATAGAAAATAGTTAGCATGCTGGCAGCAATAGATTTTAAGATTACTGCAATGGAAGCTATTGATGCTGATGCCTTCAGAAACTTGGTAGGGAAAAATGAGAATTCTTTCTTTCAAGAAAATTTTTCACTTGTAGCCTATCAAAATACCCAAAATAGCATCAGTATTCAAGTTTAACCTTTGTGTACCAAATATATTGATGAGCATGTTAATAATAAATAAAAATTCCCTAAGTAGCCACTGAAATTGTACATCATAATGGTTTGGGTATTTTATAATTGTATTTTTCAACAGCACACAAATGCATATGGTAGAAAGGAATGATTCTCTTTATACAGAGAAGCATGAATAAGCTGTGTTTTTAGCAGTGTGCAAATAGTGTATGGCCTGGAAAATTAAAACACGGTGATGGAAAAAGTAATTTTAATTATCTCTGAGCACAGTCTGATCACAATAAATAAATTATAAATAAATGCATCAAACTGGTTAATAGGTAACAAACACCTGTGGTGGTAGACAAATCCAGGTGTCACCAAATTCTGTTCAGAACTTTGTTTTTACAGGAGTGAGTCGGAGAGTTACTCAGAGATACCTGCATGAACAGGTTTAGAGTGGATCAGTCAGGTTGGTGTTTTATTCTAAGCCCAAGCAGATAGATGCCTAATTCTTTCTGCGCACTAACTTTGGAATATGCTGTGAAACCCCATTTGCAAGTGTTATGCCTTTGTCTCATTGAGATTGCATCCAATACTTGATTGGTGAGCAAGAGCAAAAGAAGGCGGGACATCCCTTCCTGACATCATAAGCAAATCTTGCATTTTTTGTACTCGTGTACCGTCAAGGGGTTATGGGACTCCTCATATTATCTTGAATCAGTAACCTGTGTCGTATTTTTTTCCTGCTGTCTGTCACATCTTTACCTATCTGTTAGGTCAGTCATTTAAACTGTCTGTTCCTTGAAGCGTGCACCACCGTATTGTGTTGTGTACAACATATATTTTTAGTGCAAAGGCACCTTCACCCAGCTGTGATCGGTAGTCTAGGTAGCTATTATGCAAATTTTAGCCTTTAATACCCTTGAAGAATTGTTTTTCAGTAATATTGATTGGCAGCAGTTATCTGTGATGTAGTAGGTTTGTGTCCTGAGAAAAAGCGAAGAGTAACATTTGAGACAAATCCTTGAGAGTGACCTTTTGATTTGGGGAATATATACATAAACAGCAAATCCAGCATATTGCTGAAATGCAGCAATAAACATATGCAACTTCTTTGGATGATCTGCCACCCCTGCCCTGCTGTTTTCTTAGCTAGTGCTAGAGATCTGAAATGCTCTGAAATTTTTGTGGATTTTGTTACAGGTCTTATTTTAGCCTGTAGTGTACTTATATCTTAAATGGAAGTAAAATTTTGTTACAGTTTGGTGAAGAGATCTCAAAATCTGGAGGGAAGGATCTAAATTTAACTGCAGCCTAAATATCTCTTGATGTACTCAGTGCACTTCAGTTCCCATAAAAGTCAGTTTTGCCCTGGCACCTACTAGGGTCATCTTACCCTGGCCTGTGATGAGCAATGTTACACCACTGTGCAACTTTATAGTTCATTTTTTTCCCCCAAGCTTATGTGCTGTACGATTGAGCTGTTGAAAAGAACAAAAGGGTTCTGAAACTGTCAGGGTTTGAATCCAGACTGTGCTACTTCCCAGTGACTGCTTAGTTCAGCACAGTGTTTAACTTAGCCTCCAAGGGTCCCCCTGAGCCTCAAATCAGCATCAAACTGAAAAGCAGCATGGTCAGGATAGCACACTATGTTTCCCACAGCTTCAGAACACTTATTTTCTTTTCAACTTATCCTCCAAGCAATTGAGTCTCTAAATTGGCATCACACTAAGTGACATGCTTAGGAGGGTTCATCACTAATAGCATTAAATTGCCGATTTCTCTTAAAAGAAATACAAAATGAAAAGGAACCAGACAAAAATACAAAAGTTTTCAGACATTAGTAGAGCCCGCAGATGAGAGGTGTGGAAATAACTGCTTGTACAATCATTATCAGCTTTATCTTTTGTTCAACTACTATAGTTCTTTAAAGGAGTTAGAGCTTGCAGCTTTGCAGCTTCTTGAGAAATTTTTTATGTTTTGTGGAAGTAAAAGATGGAAATGGTTGAAAGCCATTTAATGCAGTACTCCTGAACCATGAGATTCAGTTTCAGCTCCTCTCATGGCTGTATTTTCTCATAGAGACCTTAGTCTAAGAGCAGAGGAATGGACACACGATCTTTCAGAATTGTCATGTGCAAAGACTATTCTGGTCCAGACCCCACGGACACTATTTATTTTTCTATTATGGAAGCGTCCAGTAGTTTGAGATTAGGATGTGATACTTTATTTGGGCTTCATCTCAATCCTATATGTTTACCTCCATTGCACCCACAGGATATTATTTCCTAGATGTCTTTAATCTGTTTCCTATGGGAAGACAAGAATGGCAAAGATGGGTCTCAGCTGCACTTCAGGTATGGCAAGGATAATCTGGCACTGAAAGCTGAAATGAGGTACTCTCTAAGAGGGACTTGCACTCAAAATGTTGGAAGAGGAAATGTAACTGGTGAAGGATTAAACTTGCTTGATGGTGTTCTTTGAAAGAAAATGTGTCTGAAAGATGGAATATAAGATTTTTTAAAAAAAAAAAAAAGTAACTTAGAAACAAGAGTGACTTAATAGTTTTTTTAAAAAATTGTATTTCTGAAACTGTTTTTCTTCTATTAATTTTAGAGGGCTTTGGAAAAGCATCCATGTGAATTAGCACCACTGAAATTCTGGGTTGTTCTACATGTTTGCTCCTCATACGTCTGAATCTCAACTCTTAAGAATACTCCTACTGAAACAGTTATCATTGTGTGATCATTGTGTACTTATGTATTTTTGTCACTTTTATATACTTGTTAATATCTTATTTAGAATTACAGAATTACAGGCCTATCTGTTCAGCTTCCTGTTGCGTTCTTCTGTTTTCCTGACTTTTATTTTGCTATTTTACAAATGCGATAAATTCCTCTGGTCATTAGGTTTTTGGAAATTATTACGTACAACAGTTTTGGTTTAAGTCCCTTAAGTNTTTCCTCTGGTCATTAGGTTTTGGAAATTACGTACAACAGTTTTGGTTTAAGTCCCTTAAGTTTCAAAATACAGGTAGCATTTGTGGGAAAGCAGCAAAATGTAAGTAGCAGTTTCACAGGGAAGACTAAAAGACTAAAATAATCCCGTCTAACCTTTGCAAACTGAAAATCTATTACTTTCATGCTAATGTATGTGTATGTGAATCATCATCAAAATCAAACTGAAGATGTCAAAATGAATCCTCCAAATTATGGTTTAGTATCCTTTCCTTGGTTTGTTTTTTTTGGGTTTTTTTTTTTTTTTTTTTTTGTTTGTTTGTTTGTTTTTTTTTGTTTGTTTTTTTTTTTTTTTTTAGTGATATCTTTCATGGTTTTAAAAACATGGTTGTACAATGGGTTTTGTAGTGCTACGAGTAGATAGGATTCTGCGGCATTTTCCTAATAATATTCCTCTTTTTTTTCCTAATACTCCTCTTTTTGTCAGTTATTTTGCTAATTTGTGTGCTGTCACAGTAGAGGTGCTCTAACCCGTGTTTTTTGAGACACAACAGAAGATGCCCTGTGTGCAGACAGCTGTTTGTACTTTTGTAAACTCAATTGCAAGCATTTCACACTGTTTTTTCCTGCTGTGTCCATTGCTGGCAAAGAATTCAGTGCTGAGATAATACAACTTCAATTGCCAAAGTGCTTAATTTTCTCTGGTATCCTAATTTTTAGTGTGTTTATTTCTTGGCGGCCATGACAAGAAATGGATGTGACAGCACTTGGATTTGTCCAAATAATAAAAGGAGCCCGTAAACATTTTTATTTGGCATATAGGCATAGAACTTAAAAAGAGAAGATGAATTTTGCTGAGTGAAAAATGGTCTTAATGTATGTTAATATTTTTTGTTAATGACTTTGTATAGGAGTGTAAGAGCTGTTTTGGTACAAAGGACTGAAGTATTCTTTGAATGAAAAATAATGCATTTCAAAATGTAGTAGGCATGTATACTCTTCCATCCTTTAACACTTCGCAGCTCAGGGACTGTGGGAGTCAGAGGTGGTTTCTGGGTGTTTAGCACCTTTCAGAGGATTATTTTGTTTCCTGTTGGTCTCTTCTATCTCCCTTTGAGCCCTTGTAATCCTTAAGTATCCATGACATTTCTAGGCCAGGAATTTCAACAGCTTAATTCCATGTTGTAGGAGGAACCATTTTCTTTCATTTGTCTTGCTGCTTGTTTTCTTTGAAGTGTCCCAACACTTGTGTCAGAAGAAGCAGTGAACAGTCAGACTTCTAGTATTCTATTTTAAAAAGAAACCAGCTTTCATCATACTGTCTCATAAGTTACACATTGGATACTTAGGATAGGAAGAGAGCTAAATATCCTAATCCATTATGATTGTAGATGTCCTCGCGATATCTTTATGAATGTGGGTGCTATTAAGTAGAAGCACAGACAGGCTGTATCTCAGCCTTTAAGATGTCTAGAGATACAGATAATCATGCAACAGGACTTACAAAAGCACACAATTGTATAATTCTGTCATCTTATCATTTTGGTTTTCTAAGTACTGTCTATCTTAATTGGCCATGAAGTGTCTTGCTGAAAACTGAACAGGAATTCTGTACTGCAGCAGAAAGTGAATACCCACTTCTAGGATGTCAAATTAGTATCCACAATAGTGGATCACCCTCTGTCATGGATATAGAAACAGGTTTTTGTTGACATCTATAAGAACAACATGGACCAGAGTCCTGCATTTATAGCACTCAAGACTGCTTTCTTAGGGTATCTCCAGCATAGCTGAAGCAACATCTGTACCTGCAATAGATAAGAAGCTCTCAGACACAATACATTATTGTACTTCTCTGTTCTCTTCCTCTTTTGAACTATGATGCACTATGCAGTCCCACATAAGATGTCCTACCAGCCCCTGTGACCATGAAATAGCAAGGAGCTGGAGATGCCCAGGCACTCTGGGCAGGGGAGGAAGGAACACAGCATGTGCTGTGGGGAAAGTACATTGGCATTACTGCAGGGCCAGGACATCACCTCGTCTCTGGGGCAACAGATTGCCTGTTCCTTGATAGTTGTTCAGTATAATGCTGTCAGGCAGGGAGAAGTAATAGTTGGGGAACAGCAACTGGGCTGCAGTATTGCTGAGACAGTTGTCATTTTCAAACGTCAAATCCTCACAAATGCCCAGTAGAGAGCAGCTGTGCATATGTCATTTTCCTTCTGTCCCTGATAGATGAGGAAGCTGATGTTCCAATTGTTTGATGCATCCAACTATCATAAGATTCTGTAATAAAAGGGCTATGTCGGGGTATAAGCCTGTGGCATCACATAAAATAACACTAGGGTGAGTCAGATCTGAGCTGTTGTAATCAAACAAAAAGCCTCTGTATTTAAGTTTAAATAAGTTTCAATTTGGCATATATTTTGCAGTCTCTGAATTTGTTTTATAATGACAATTCTGTCAGTCCTTTGAACAGTTTCCTTAAGATTCTGTCCAATTCTTATAATGGTGATAACGTGTTACCGATTTAAATGAAAACTGCAAAAATCTAACCCTGTGTATAGGGTGTTAGCCTGTGTTAGTGAGGCTAAACATACCCTCTCTCCAGTAGATAAAACGTTAATATATAATTGTTATTCTTCTAATCTGAACCATATTCTACTTATACCTCATCTCTTCCCCTACTTCTATAGGGACATCTGATTTTTTTAAAATACTTTTTCAATGTCCAGGTATCTGTCCCATTTCTTAGATAATCTGATCATTAAACATAATTATGTGCTTCTAGACCTTGTTTTCTAAATTCACATTCCTAAGTTACTGATGTGGCATAGAAGGCATAATCATTCTCCGCTCTGACCTCTTTATTCAAAATCATGTTTAAGTAGAAGCAACAGTAACAGGCACAAAAAACTTGCTTGTGATTGTATAGGTAAATGACTACTTGAGGCAGAATGAATTCAGGCTTAACTTGCTCACGCATGCAAGGACATTCTTGACATAAAAAGGAGGAGGTATGCGAAGAGTTCACAAGGAAGAAATAATTAGGAAATGATCTACCAGGGATCATGAGTCATACGCAAAGCCAAAATTTCCTAGATTCTTAATTTTGATACCTTAGTGAAATTCTAAATGATGTTTTCAACTTGGGTGTTTTGGTTAGGTGGTAGCTACAAATGGATTGATTCAGATTCCAACAGAGCAGAAACTAAGAGAAATGTTTCATGGGCTAGTACGCAGGAAAGACTGAAATTGTACCAAATGTGCAGAAAGGTGCCATCTCTGTCTGTTCTATTCTTTCTGAGAAAGATGTCAAATGGAGAAATGAGGCTTGTGCTGGGTTAAAAGAGCAGGTCCAAAAGGGGAGGCTGGAAGACACTGCAATGAGAGACGTAAATGAAAGGTAGTATTTGGGATTGTTACAATTGTTAAATAGAGTAGTCTTATGCAGAAGTTTCAGTAAGATGATCATATAGTTTTCTTTCTAAAACTGTCTACAATTATATTATCGGTATAATTTTTAAATGATGCTGAATTTTCAGAAGTCTCTTCTACATTACTGTGTCACTGCTGATCACAGCCTCATTAAAAGAGGCAAAAAATTGCAAATACATTTCCATTTCAGTCCGTTATGAAAGGACAGGCAGTATAATACAAGTGTAATATACTGGAAGCTGAGTTCTGAAAGTAAAGAAATTTCAGTATATATCTCCCAAAAGCTGACACTACAGTTTTGAGGATTGGTTAAGTGTATGACTTTTCTAAGATTAGAAAAGACATCTCTAACGGAGAGATTAGAGGAAGAGTACAGTAACCAGCCCTGCAGCTACAATCCACAGCAATTTAAATTTGTAGAACAAGCACTTCCTCATGCATGCAAGGATACTCTTGACATAGAAATGAAAATGTTTGCAAAGAATTCTACAGAGGGGAATAATTAGGAAATGATATTAGTTAGTTCTTCTTAGCACATATTTTTGTGAAGAACAGTCACTGTTTCTAATAAATGCTAAACCATTCAGAGAGACACTGTTTAACTGGATTTGAACTATTTTAATTCTTTGTGTGTGTGGATAGCATTAGAAATTTGATCGTATCCTTGGTCTTGGGCAGTCTAAAGCCATAAAAGTCAGGAGATATTTTTCTCTGACAACTATACCATGAACACTTTTCTTCTCTCCCTCGAAGGCATTTCAGCCTCCGTGACTGGTCTTTCAAACTCAGTTTCTGTAATTTGTCAGAGTATGCTTCTGAAAGAAAATGTCAGCTGCATTCTCTGTTGAGGTTCATGACTGTCATATAATATTAATTTTTCAACAGTACATAAGGGTGGTAAAATTTTAAGGACGATCATTTTGATATAATGTTCTTCTCCTATAACTAACAAATTAACATGTGGAACATCTTATTTTCATGGGAACAAGAAATTACTAGGTCTCTCTTGTAAACTACCACATTTAAATGCAGTAGAGATGTGGGGCAGTATTTTGTGAGCGAAAAGCAACTTTTGCTTTTCAGAGAATAGTAGAATTATTTAGGTTGGAAAAGACCTTTAAGATCAAGTCCAACTCTTAACCTAATGCTGATGAGTCCACCACTAAACCATGTCCCTAAGTGGCACATCTGCATGATTTCAAAAGTCATATGTACAGTGCATTCCACACTAGTATTTTTTAAAAAGATTCATAAAGTCAAGCCTCAAACTTTGCTCAGCTATATAAAAAGTTTGCCAACAGAATAATCGTTGGGCCATATTGAAATAGTTTATCAAATTTAAATTTATGTGAAAGATTGTAGAAAAACTTGTCATTGGTTCAAAATCTGCTGTTTTTTTTGGTTTGGTTTGGTGTGGTGGGGTTTTTTTGTTTGTTTGTTTGTGGGTTTGTTTTGTTGTTTTTGGTGTGTTTTTTTTTTTTTTTTTTTTGTTATCTCGCTTTAATATTTTAGTTGTCCAGAGAGCAATTCTGGGAATGATTCCGTAGCCTGATGGTGAGGTTGCTCATTCCCATTTTCCAGCCACTATATGGTTTTCCGGTCACTTAAAATCATTTAAACTATTTTAACAAGGTTGTTTCAGGTTGTTTCAATGGTCTGGACTGAGAGAAATGCCTCTTTCACAACAGAATGTATGTAGTTCTGTGGTCATGGAACTCTTCGGGCAGTCTTGATTGACAGCATCAGGATTTCTGTGAATTAATGTTTCTGACATCCCCAGACAATGTCCTAAGTTTTCAGAGATGTCTGAATACCAGATATCAGGTATGGGAATTATTTCTCTTCTTCTATTTTATGTTGATTGGCAGCTAAGTTTATGAAGCCAATGCCAGATCATTGGAATGTCCTGTTTTGGATAAAGTGAAATGAATCCTTTACACTTTAGATATTCATTTTTTTATCTTTGTATCCTTCTGGACTATTTAACAGATATTATTCTGTTCATTATTATAAACATTCATTGAGAGAAAATTGTCCAGCTGTGAAGATATGTGCCACAACTTTTCTGAAAATCACTTTTTTTCTGGCTGACAAATGCCAGGCACCTAGAAACTGAGGTACCGTAAATTACTAATAGTTCTTCAAAGTTATTTCTTTGATATATGCTTGATATATCTTGGAATTCTTCATGGTGTTGAAGTATGTATTAGCAGGTCTGCAACTATGCAGAAATAATGTGACACATTTACTTTGAGGTTAGATGGTTCAGCCCAAACATTTGTTCATTCCTTGAAGAAAACATGAATTAGAGTTTTTAGCAGGTTTGCTAAAGTTCTGTTCTTTTGAAGTTTTGTCCTTTTTAAGATTAATCAGATTTCCAGACTATGGAACATAACACAATGTTTGCTCTGTCATCTGAAGCCTGTAACACAGTGCTTCCACTTTCAAATCCTCCAGTAAACACCTGATTGGACCTAAACCATGGTTATCCTTCTCTATGGTAGGCTCCAGAAAGGTTCAGGCAACTTAGGGCATCCACTGAGCTCTTCAGCCAACAAAAACCAGTTTTGAAGTTTATCTTACCCTGCCCATGTAATACACCCCACTAAGCACTTTTGTACTCTATCAAATCCAAATGATTCTTAGTTGTACAGACATGCCTTTGCTATCAAGCATGTTAACTCCTCATCATTTCACTGCCTTTGCTAGTGTGCCTTCTGGGTGTGGGATATACGCAATTCAGACAAGGTTAATTGGAGATACTTGAGCCCTGTGCTTTTTCTCAGGTTCCTGTGCATAACCCTAGGATCCAATGTTATACTGTCAGTCTTTAAAGACCTTTGAAAAGCTGAAATACATATTTAAGGTGAAGCCTGATTTTTCATTTAAACCAATTTACTAAAGCTAAGAGGCTTACTGGAGTTTCAGATATGAATGTAAGGAGGAGGAAAAAACATTTTTGTCTTTTAAAACCTTAGAAGAAGATAAGAAAACTAACTTTGATAGTGTCACAAATTCTAAAACTATGACTAAGGAGATACAGAACAGTATTAGCTGTCCCATACCATTGCTCAGATGAGCTAAAATAAACTGTCGTATTATGTGACCTATAAGTGGTATTAGGCATTTTATTACCTTCTTACTATCCACTTGAGCTCTAGACCTTTATTAAAGATCATTTACAGAAGTTATCGAATGCCACTGGTTTTATTTTTAAAGCACTGGTAAGATGGCATTACTGTCCCTAAACATTAAAGGAGTGACTCAGATAAATTTTAAAATTATGACCTAAGTGCAAGAGGAAGTAAGATAAATACAAAACAAACTTGTACATTCGTCCTTGCCAAGAATCTCTTTATATGACAATGTGTTGGCCATTACATTAGCAGCTTGTCTTGGAGTAAATTGGAAAGGAAAAACATTAAAGGAATAATTCACTACCCCAAATGCTTCTTTAGAGTCACATTAGGCACACCCTCTGAATATGATCTTTGCTCTCATAATTTATTTACTGCTTTGATGGATGCTAAGGTTATAAGGACCCTAAATGGGAATGGAACATTTTTGATTATGGGCATCATTGATCTTAATGAAACACTGTAGGTATGACTTGGGTTTGGTGACGTAGCCCATATTTTTTGTTTCCTTGTATTGATAGCTCCTTTGTCTTCAGGGCTTCTGCTGTGTTCCCTGCTCTGCTGTTAATGTGAATGAGCTTCCCGTGAGGTACTTCACTCACCTAAAACATTTTAATTTTGGATTTTGAAAAGGACGTGTAAATGAGGAACAGCCTTAGTAAGCAGGAAAGGTGAGAAGCACAGAAATCTGTTTAACTTTTTTAGTTGTCATTGGGAATTCACGCAGTTCAGAAGAGATACTTGCGTCCATGGCCTGTGTGTAGTTTTGGAACCAACATTCTCTGTTTTGATCAGATGAAATGAATGTGTATATCCTGGCTACTGGTTATTTGTGGCTAGAATAAATCTGAGATTACTCATTTAACAGTACCTAGCACTAGGGTGGTCAATTTGTAATACCGTTCTTCATTGGTGAATAATAATAAATACTGATTTTTGGTACACTATTTGATAGGGGAGCTCAGTTTGAAAGTTCTTACCTATTTCAAAATGGTCCAGCTAAAAACTACATGGGATTGACTGTTGGTCCATATTCTGTCTCACCTCAAAGAAATTATTGACTTATACCTAGAGTGATACAATAATAGTTTTTTTAGATATAACTTCTCCTAAGATTATTGTTAAGAGGTTTTAGTCTGTTGTTAGGCTTAAGAGAGTTTTTTTTTTTGTTTCATAATAGTTTCTGATAATGTGCTTCCTTGAAATTTAGTTTTGTACTAGGTCATTAATTTCCTCCAAACCATGACAAATTAGGGCATTTTTGTGTGACTGGGTGAAGTCTCTTTCAGTCTGCCTGTTGTACAGCTGCTATGAAAAGACTTGCTTAATCAAAAGATTTTTGTGCCCTTGGGTACAATATGTCATGAGTTGTGTTTCATTACTTAATGTACGCAGTTTCTGCTGCTGAAACATCTGCTGCTTATTTGGAAAGGTGTAGAAAAATTCACTTTACAGTAATTAGATAATAAAGCTATTGAGCTTGGATAATTGCTTGTGCTAAACTCTCAATTTTGCTGCAGGTCAAATTCTTACTCAGATTCTTGACCCATCCTTCTGATGAATTATATCAATTTTGTTTTTACCAGTGCTATACTGGATGTTAGTAGTTGTTGCTATTTGTTGATAATTTGCTGATAGGTGATAGTTTGTGTTGGCTCTATTTGTTGTTACTGTTTTCTACTAAAATGTAAATCTAGTTGTGCTTACATTTTTTGCAAATAGCCAGTACTCTTACACTCTCAGTGCACAAAGTAGTTCTGTTTGGTCTTCAGCAGTCTTCTTTCATGAATTTTACAGATAGGTGGCAATTCTCTAAAGTGATATTTATTGTTCATTAAAAAATCAGTATTTTTTCACAACAAAGAGCATAAGATTAGATTTTCATAGCAAGCTGTTCACTTTCCTTCTACACGGGAGTCAAACATTTTATTGGTCTTATGGCAATTGAAACACTTTTGGAATAACAAAATTACTTAGAATCAGTGATAAAATCATTAGTTATTAATGCGTTGGACTTTTTGACTTATTTTCATGAATACGAAGCAACGTTATGGCAGTGACTGAAGAATATCACATACCCTTGTCAAGCAAATTTCAGTAAACAGTAAATTTTGGAGGAGGTTTTATTGATTTTTTTTTTTTCACTATATGGCCTGCACTGACAATGAATGTTGTAGTAACAGAAAGCTGGCAAGATTGGTGTCCATTTTAAACAGACCTCAGAGTTGATTCCTGCAAGGCTTCTGAGAAGGCAAAAGCAAGAGCAGAGCAATCCTGTGGGGAAGAATAAATGTTCATTAGAACAAAGTAAGCTTTGTTAGAAAAGGACTCCTTGTGGCCCACAGCAACATTACTCATGACTGTTCACTGGAATACTGAACTGTTACAAGTTTTTTCATCTCTGTTTCTTCCCTGGGGTATCTAACAGACTTCTCTGCTTTCATCAGGATTGTCCATTCCTATATGCTGCAAAACTTTTCTTCTGCTGATGGTGACTCACTGACCCTGCCACAGATTGCCCTGTTTTTTATCTGCCAAGGCTGATAATTATTTTAGTAACAAGTGCTAGCTCAATGTTTACTCACTCAGGCCTCCTCCCTCATTATTTTTCTTCCCTGGGGGCAGCTGATCTGAAAACTCTCTCTGTTCTCACCTGGGGTTTAAAGATATGAAAATTCATTCAGATCACAGTTACCTTTCCTGCTGTCTTCCTTGAGTAATGGTATGGTGAGCTGAACTGAAGTTTGCAAGATCAGTTGGTATTAATGGCCCGCCCACTCGCAGTCTACTTTGAATCCTGGCTGCATGAGGCAAACAGAAAATTTGAGCAGGAGTTTTAATTACAGGTACATGTCAATATCATGTTCTAAATGTCAGTAGCTTCACTGTTTACCTTATTCTAAGGAACACGCTGCAAAAACTGCTTGCTTCTGTCTTGGCTCAACTCTGAGCAGGAGGCTTTCAAACTGAGCCCAGGAGCTCTGGCACGTAGAAGATATTCCCTGTTGCTTATTATTACTGTTATAGCTTCTAGGGACCATAGCTATGGACTATGTTAGTTTGCTCCAAGACACTTATGGAGAATTGGTGAAGTCACCTTAGAGAAGCTTGTAATTAACTTAAAGCTCAACATACAGGGAAAGGCCCCAACTTTTCAAGATCTGCACTGTTACTCCTTGGGTAAACTACACGGACTGTTATTCAGCCATCATTCGGGGTCAAGCAATCTGATCAGTTAAACATTGCAGAGGCCTGTGGTACATAACATAGCTGATTTCAGTGACTTATGAGGACATTTTCCAATATAATTTTATTGATTAGTATTGCTATGTCTGAATGGAAAAACAGAATTTGAAAATGCAGCACTTCAACACCCCATTCTCAGCTGTGTAGCAGATCTCTCCTGAACCATCAGTGTTAGCACCACCAATATTAATACTGGATTTAGATAACCTTTATAATGACGTGTAATGGATTCCAAAAATATGCAAATGCATTGGACAGGAGGGAGGAAGTAGTTCTGTCTGTCCCTGAAATGACAAGTCCCCAAAGACGGTTTTTGTAGTATTGCTTGTTGCAGGGGGCTTGGACTAGATAACCTTTAAAGGTCCCTTCCAACCCAAACGGTTCTATGACTCTAAGAAGAAAGTGTCAGAAGGTATAATGGGAGTGGTATCGATTTCAGTCTATTTTAAAACATGCACGTCTGAGGGTGCCCATTTTTTTCTAGTAATTTTAATATTTTTATAGCATTTCCTAGGGTGAGAAAAATGGGCACTTGTGAAAAAATATCTAAAAGTCTCCTTCAGTGCAAAGCATTTAAACATGTGCCTGCTAAGGAGCAGCTCACTACTGGAAACTGACATCAGGTCCGTGGGATGAGATTCTCCTGGCTAGGTGTACAGTGAAGAAATCTGTCCTTGAGCTCCATTCTCCTTTTGAGTGTGGAGCCTTGATCAGTACAGTCAGCGGAGTCAAAGCTATAATTCACCTCTTTCAAAAGACAAGGTGTAAAATAAAACAGATTAATAAGCTATGTAGATCACCCATTGGCTATAGAAGGGGGCTCATGGTGGAAAAAAAATATAAACTTTTGTCTAAAGTTAGTGAAACCTGTGCAAAACTAATAGTGAAAGAAAATTGTGTTCTACATTACTGTTTAGCATGACAATCTTAAGTCAGTGAAGAAGAAGTAAGTAGTTAAGTGAGAAGCTACAGAGATCAAACTGGCCTACTTTGCCTTAGATATCCTTTTATTTGTGATACTATCAGCATAAACTCTTTTACTTGACTTAGCATTTTGCCAAAAAAAAGTCAGTGTTGTCAGAGGAAATAAGTGGCAGAAATATTGCTTGTCAGACCCCAGTTGGCTGTGGCAGTTGAGTCATATTTGGTTTTAGCTGACCTGGGCTTCCTATAAATAGAGACATGAGACTTCGTTCGGTAGGTTTGAAAAGAACAAAACTGCTTCCTTTATATAAGCATATTGACATGAATTTTTTGTGGGTCCCTGGTCAAATACTGCTTCTTAGGTTTGGTAAAGATTTTGTATGAGGTGCTAAAAGTTTCCTTGGAAATGTTTTTATTTTTTGGTGTTTATTGTTATAGAACTGAAGATCATGCACTCGAAGCTGCTTGGATTCATCATATTGTATTGAAAACGCTATTTTTGTGAGCAAAATTAAACTTGTGTCTGTGTGCTTTTGTCTTTGGAGAGAACCCTCATACTCCTGATTTTGTTCCACTGCTGTTCTCAGTCTTGCTGGAATCTACCTCTACCCTATTGTTATAACGTCCTTCTCAGGCTGGGCTCTCACACAGAATTTACCTTTTTATGTCTTTATGTCTAGCTTTGTCAGCATGTATCAGCATTTTTTTTTTTTTTTTTTTTTTTCCAGAGGTCCCTAAATGTATGGCTGTGCTGTTCTAATGTTGGGTTTTTTTTTTCCCCCCCGACAAAATATCTTACAAAGATATCTTTAGGCCTTAAACTCTTACAATCTCAGAAAAATCACTTGGATTATTTTTGTCCCCAAAGTGACTACAAAAAAAACCATTTAGTGGAATATATAGTAATGCAGTGAAAGCCAGAAACCATGGATTATGATTTTTTTAAAAAAATGATGCATTAGCCTTCTCCCCAAAGGTGAGAAGGTCAGTATTATTATTTGGTCAGTATTTATACACCTCTACCTGTCTTGGCTGGTGTAATTTTCCACAACATGAGCAATTTCACCACGTACCTGTCCTGTGGATCACAAATTTAAGTTTGAGGTGACCTTTTGGCCAGGCTTTCCATTCTAGAAATGTTTTAGCCTTTATATCTGTCCTCCTCACTTCCAAATCACAACACTATCTATTTTCTGGTACTGGATGTTTTGCGGGGGCTATTTGACCTTCTTTGTTTGATGAGCTCTAGTGCGTAATACTGGGTCTTTCAGTGGTCTTTTTTGAATGTTCTATCCCCTATCAGTCAGCATTTACTCTGTAATTAGGAACTCAGCTATAAAAAAAAAAGTGGAAAAATTGGATTTTCCATCATAGGCAAAAACTATTTCACCTTTTTTTTTTTTTTAATTTTATTTCCACTTTCAAAACATATAATTTTGTCACTTTTTTTTAAATTTATTTTCCATTTTCATGTGATTTTAGTGCTTCTGCATTCAAAGTGCATTCTTAGATTATAGTTCACATTTAAATTCCTATGCCTCAGTTAACAAAAAACTTCAAAACAATATTTCAAAACTAGCTGTTCAAAAATAAATCTATCTCTGGCTGGTTCCTACTCTTTGCCAATGTAAAGTGAATTTGGTTTAATTTTCTTTACTTGAACAGTTCTTGGAGCTGAGACAATGATGGAAATTATAACAGTTGTATATACGTATGCTCTCAGCTGTGTGTATGTGTATATTCAATGAAGAAAATATTCAAAGTTCATTTTGGATCTTGCATAGTACATCAGAGCCTTCTGATCAAAAATATTCAAAAGATATCGGCTCTTTTCAGCCTTCAAGTTCTGACTACCTCCACAGTCAGAGTAAGAAGGGGTTTCAGTGCAACACAGCTGGGCCTGGAGAGCTCTTCAAGGACCCTTTTAACAGTACACTACAGGCTGAGGAACAGAGGGAACATAACTACAAAATAATTCAGAATCATACTTACAGGATAAATTTAGTGGCTCAGCAGACAAGCATCCTGTCTACAGTGAAGTAATTTCCTATTTTAGATATTTAAATAGAATTCAAGTAGAGCTGTGAGAGGTGAGCATATTAGATCTGATGAAGGTGCATGTTTCTAGTTTAAAGAAGTAGATGAAGGCATCGCTTGGTGATGAGGAACAGTTATTTGTACTCCAGCATTAAATGGGAAATGATAACATATGAAGACCCATAAAGGTAAAAAAAGAATAAGAAGTTAGTGTTTAATGTGATAAAAGAAAGGGACAAAAGAAAGGTAGAAAGTGGGTCTCTGATGATCAAAAAAAAACCAGACTAAGAATTGATCTTTATGATCTTAAGAGGTCAAAGCAAGATTGCTGGGGGAAACATTGCTGCACTAATCAAGAGTAGGGGTGACTACTTAATTTTTTTAAACAAATAATTTAGTTGCCAAAAGATACTGTTTCAAGTTGAGCAAATATATTTATGAAATTGTGTGGTATTTGGCATATACAATTGTGTGAAAAACAGTGAGCAGCTCTGGTTTTTGATTATAGATAGTGTTATTGGAGCTATCCAGTAACTCCCCTCCAAGGCGGGGAGTACTTAATTCAGAAAAGAAATCTCTCTCCAACGCCTAAATTTATTCACATGAACAGTAGAAAAAAAAAAAATTAGAATATTTTAGTTTCTAATTGGATGAGGTATTTAATACAACCTGAAACAATTTTCTGTCAATTTATAATTTCATCCAAAGAACTGCCTATTGTACATTGATTCAAAGCAAATACTTTTTTTTCTTCTGATTTTTCAGTTCAGTGACTAAACGGTGATAGATAGGTGACTCTGAAAAGCAGATTTTGCTGTAAATCTGAAAAGGATGTCTTACAAAGAAAATCTCTAATATTTAGACTGTGTGTTTGGGAGGGGTGATAGAACATTAATTTTCAAGCTGGTTGTTAATTTTCAGCCCTAAATTATAGAAATAGTCACAACGTTGCCCAGAAACTTATATGAGAAAAAAAATAATAATTATTCCTGTCTCTGAAAATACATTTATTACATTGCCAAACCTGGACCTTGAATTCTTATTCTTTCCCTGTATTAATGCTACAGTGCATTTGAATTTTATCTGTCCCATTTCTCAGCAAAGGAGTGCTACACCTGTGTTTGTTTTTTGCATAAATACATACATATGTTTTTTCTTTTGTCTACTACACGAGCCTGTAACTTTTTAAGTCTTCTATAATGAGTTATCAAATACTATTTTTGCTGCTATGAGATTGCTGCTTCATTGGAATAGGTTCCATAGTAAATTAAAAATAGAAACCTTATTTAACTTTTGTTTGCGGTCTCAAGCAAAAATTTCAGAGATGCTTGTTAAAAACTAAGACACAACAGTAGAAAAGTGAATTATTGGATATTGGCCAGTTAAAATACACACAATTGTAAATCTCCACGTAACTCCAGAGGCTGCACAGCCTTGTTCTGCACAGGTCTCTGTCTTTTAGGAGTTGAGTAGTTTTATGGCATGAAGTGCTGTGTTCTTGTGCATTGGGTATAGACAGACAAGCCTGATTTTGCGTGGTCTGAGCTGTTTTCAATTGAGTTCTAACCAGTAACGTGCTTGTTTTACTCAAACTTTAGGTTGAACTGGACAGACATTAGAAAGGATGGAAACAAACATTCTTAACTTCTCTATAGGGATGCAAATAGCCAGGAAGTAAGCATTAGAATCTAAATTTAACTGTTATCTCCACTATTTTCATAAACTGAAAAAATGAATATATTAATTTTCATATATTTCACATATTAATTCATATTCCTATAAATGACATATGAGTATATATATGTTCCTCAGAGTTCAGTTCTAGGGCTAGTTCTGTTTATTTATGAGTGATCTGGATGTGTTTGTTGAATGCACCATTAGCTAGTTTGCTGATGATATCAAACTGGGAAGTGCTGTTTTTTTTCTCTTGAGGAACAAGATGCTGGGCCAAGGGATCTAGGTAGATCAGGCAATGATTAATGGGCTGAAATTTAGCAAGTCCAATTACTGGATCATGCAATTAAGACGGATTAATGGTGGGAACAAGTATAAATTGGGAGAGATGTGGCCAGAGAGCAGCCCTGTAGAAAGGTATCTGGAGGTGCTGGTCAACAGCAGGCTCAGTACAAGTCAGCACTGGGTCCTGGCAGCCAAGAGGACAAACTGCACCTGGGGCTGCATCAAAGACAGCACAGCCAGCTGGTCAAAATAGCTGATTATCCTCACCTTGAGTACTGTGTGCAGTTCTGCAATTTAAGGAGGATGTGAAGGTCCTTGAATACATCCAGAGGACGGCAACAAAACTAGTGAAAGGGCTGGAAAAAACGGCCTGTGATGAGTAGCCAAGGACTTTGCTTTTGCCTAGTTTGGAGAAGAGGAGGCTGAGGAGTGTTATTATTGCTGTCTACAGCTTCCTGAGGAGGGGAAGTGGGGTGGGAGTTGCTGAACTCTTCACCCTGGCATCCAGTGACAGGATGTGTGGGAATGGTTCAAATCTATGCCAGGGAAGGTTTGGATTGGACACTAGGAAGCATTTCACTACCAAGGAGGTGGTCAAACACTGGAACAGACTTGTCTTGTTCTAGTCTGGTCTATTCTGCCTTCTATATATGTATGCTGGTTTTCGTGTCTTTGCATTTAATTTTTAAATACAATAATAAATCTAGAGGCAGTGTTACATAGCAGATATCTCTACAAGTAAAGACCTTCAGGTTTAAATGAGGTGTCATCAGGAGTTTGGTTTCTTGGCTGAATGATGTATTTGATGTCGAGTCATAAGTTGTTTTATTGACTTTCTGAGCAGGGAAATAAATCAGCAAGGTTTTTATAGCATTTGCAATGATTGAATTTGAGTGGCTTTCAGCAGAAGAAAATAGCAAGCAGATTGTAGAAGGATTAAGATAACCTGAAATGTTTTGATTGGGCTGTTTGTGTA
>VZRU01001119.1:129553-184429 GCA_013398155.1 Pedionomus torquatus
TAACTCCAGAGGCTGCACAGCCTTGTTCTGCACAGGTCTCTGTCTTTTAGGAGTTGAGTAGTTTTATGGCATGAAGTGCTGGGTTCTTGTGCATTGGGTATAGACAGACAAGCCTGACTTTGTGTGGTCTGAGCTGTTTTCAATTGAGTTCTAACCAGTAACGTGCTTGTTTTACTCAAACTTTAGGTTGAACTGGACAGACATTAGAAAGGATGGAAACAAACATTCTTAACTTCTCTATAGGGATGCAAATAGCCAGGAAGTAAGCATTAGAATCTAAATTTAACTGTTATCTCCACTATTTTCATAAACTGAAAAAATGAATATATTAATTTTCATATATTTCACATATTAATTCATGTTCCTATAAATGACATATGAGTATATATATGTTCCTCAGAGTTCAGTTCTAGGGCTAGTTCTGTTTATTTATGAGTGATCTGGATGTGTTTGTTGAATGCACCATTAGCTAGTTTGCTGATGATATCAAACTGGGAAGTGCTGTTTTTTTCTCTTGAGGAACAAGATGCTGGGCCAAGGGATCTAGGTAGATCAGGCAATGATTAAAATTGGGGTGAAATTTAGCAAGTCCAATTACTGGATCATGCAATTAAGACGGATTAATGGTGGGAACAAGTATAAATTGGGAGAGATGTGGCCAGAGAGCAGCCCTGTAGAAAGGTATCTGGAGGTGCTGGTCAACAGCAGGCTCAGTACAAGTCAGCACTGGGTCCTGGCAGCCAAGAGGACAAACTGCACCTGGGGCTGCATCAAAGACAGCACAGCCAGCTGGTCAAAATAGCTGATTATCCTCACCTTGAGTACTGTGTGCAGTTCTGCAATTTAAGGAGGATGTGAAGGTCCTTGAATACATCCAGAGGACGGCAACAAAACTAGTGAAAGGGCTGGAAAAAATGGCCTGTGATGAGTAGCCAAGGACTTTGCTTTTGCCCAGTTTGGAGAAGAGGAGGCTGAGGAGTGATATTATTGCTGTCTACAGCTTCCTGAGGAGGGGAAGTGGGGTGGGAGTTGCTGAACTCTTCACCCTGGCATCCAGTGACAGGATGTGTGGGAATGGTTCAAATCTATGCCAGGGAAGGTTTGGATTGGACACTAGGAAGCATTTCACTACCAAGGAGGTGGTCAAACACTGGAACAGACTTGTCTTGTTCTAGTCTGGTCTATTCTGCCTTCTATATATGTATGCTGGTTTTCGTGTCTTTGCATTTAATTTTTAAATACAATAATAAATCTAGAGGCAGTGTTACATAGCAGATATCTCTACAAGTAAAGACCTTCAGGTTTAAATGAGGCGTCATCAGGAGTTTGGTTTCTTGGCTGAATGATGTATTTGATGTCGAGTCATAAGTTGTTTTATTGACTTTCTGAGCAGGGAAATAAATCAGCAAGGTTTTTATAGCATTTGCAATGATTGAATTTGAGTGGCTTTCAGCAGAAGAAAATAGCAAGCAGATTGTAGAAGGATTAAGATAACCTGAAATGTTTTGATTGGGCTGTTTGTGTAGTACCATTGGAATCTCAAAGAATCTACTTTATAATGCAGAAAACATGTTGGATTTACTTTAGACATAGTTGGATCAGAGACAAGCAACCAAGTAAATGTTTTCTAAATATACATATAACTTGTAACTGTACTATGTATATTATGTAATAGCACAGAAAGACATTTATTTCACTGTGGACTTTATATCAGACTATATAAAAGATACATATCACACAATGAGAACATGCTTGTCCAAGTTTGAAACCTTGAGGAAGATGGCTGCTCTGAAGTACTCTGCTTCATCATACTTAGTATTCAGTATTTTGGTTATGACAATGCATTGGTTTATTTTATAAAGCACTTGAAGCTTCATATATTAAAAAAAAAAAATTAATCATGCCAGCAGTGTGAATTAATAAATTTTCATTTTGTCAGCCCTTTGGAAATATGGTTGCTATAGTGCATTGATTTTATTGCAGTCCTTCTGGAGTATCAAATGTGATGTCTTTGGAACTGTAATCTATGTATTGCTTTTATATTATGGCTTGTACCATCTTTGGTGTGCGATTTGTCAGTGACTTGAGAGAAAAATGATTGAAAGTTGAGTCACAGACATGCACGTACATAATTATTTGCAATTCTGTTTCTTAACAAGTTTTTGTTAATCTTTTTACTTAAAAAGGAACCGGAATGAAGGTCACCTATTGTCATTCTCTTCCAAGCTGGCAGAGAATGAACAAAACTGGCAAAAGGTGATGCAAAGCAGTTTTCAACTTATCTGACACAAATCCTCTGACCCATTTAAAAATAGGTAGGTTTTCGTTGTGGCATGAGAGAAAGCAGCCTAAAAAGAAATTATCTGCTCATAGCTCTGCATTGAGGAATAGTAAAAAGTGGTACACAGTGGTGTTCTGTTTTAATTTTGGCGCTCCAGAGACCACATTTCCAATTGAGGCAGAATAGCCTTAACTGGAGAAATTGAAAACAACCTGCCTTACATTTTTTCATAGGAGAAGAGGAGATGGTCTGTCTGTCTTCTAGCAGTAATGTGAATTTATTCCTCTATTTCCTTTGCTTTTAATATGTATCTTTCTATTATGAAATGTTACATTCCAGGTAAAATAAGTAATTTGATCTGAAACACATTTTTATTTCCAAAATGGAAGTAGGAAAGACTTGTATTTAGGTTTACGTGAACTGAAGCTTTCTCTTTTTTTGCCAGATAGCTTAAAAACCCCATATATTCTGGTCAACTCTTTATATACCAGCAAATACAATTAAGGGTGGCTTTTTTTCCTCATTTAGGTCAATTATTGGACTGTCAAAACATATCACTATCGAGTTCTAAATAAATGTATAACAGTGCACTCAGTTCTTCCTCTGTTGTTCTGGTATGTTCTCCTTCCTGAATCACCATATCCATTTGAAGGGTTAATGAATGACTCTTCTCCTTGGAGCTTCAATTTTTTATTTTTTTGATCTTGGTATTAGTGTTGTGCTTGATTCACTCCTGTTTTTATGCCAGTTTTCTGTTTTAAGATGGAATGAAATCCAAAAAGGCTTTAATAGGGAGCCGTGATATTTCTCAGCCTGAGTTCAGATGCATTGTTGTAAGATTATAATGGATGTTTTTGAAATATTTACTCCAAATCAGTTCTTCCAAATAAAAATGATGCAATGAATCTCATTCCCCCACCCCAAACAGAGACTTATTTATGTCTCAAGTAGGAATGCTGAAGTATTCTGGATAACTTTTTTTCGTGTGTTTGTGTAGGACTTTTGAAGATTCTCCTTGTAAAATTCCCACTAATAAGTCACTCACTTTAAGTGACTCTAAGGACAGGAGAAAGCTGACATTGCTGGAAATCCTTTGAGTCCATTTGCGTTATTTTTCACTGAAAAAGTGCAGTACAACAATGCTCTAGAGGTATTGTTTTATTTTCAGTGTAATAAAGTATAGCTGAATTGAAATGGTGATTAAAATCCTAAAAGGGAAGTTAAAAAGAAAAAGTTCATGCTTATTATAAAACAGTTAATGATTATTTAAATACATGTTAATTAATTTGAAAGACACAAGTAGGTATGTGAGTCTATGGCTTTTCTTTGACTGCACTGCCAATGATCAACTGGTACAGTACCAAAAGCACATAAATTTGAAATATACTTCTGTAGATTTTACTGTTTTATTTATAATCAGAATCAATGTCTTCCTTGTCAAGGTACTTTCTAACGACTAAAAAAAAAAGGCATTAAGAAAAAATGGTGTATTCCATACAGCCTAAGTGTCTGCTTGTGGTGGGGTCCCTAACACCAGGTTTCTACTTCACTAATTGATCATAGAGTACTTGTTATAGACTGTCAGGTGCTCTGACAATGTATGTGTCAAGATGAATTGTTGAATATTAAAAAACTTTTCCTCTCTATTCTTTTAGATACGAAACATTTTAAACTATTATTTCTTTTTCAGTAAGAGAGATACTCTGTGAGTATGCGTATCTAGCATCTAGTGTGTAAATACATACCTATGTGCATATATGTACAAATGAGAGTGATCCCTTATTTACAGGAGCTAGAAAAATCATAGGCATTTTTTATGTGTTTTGCCAAACATGAATCCCATGCAAAGTATTTGATGTCTCATAATGTTTTTCTCTTGTGGAGAAGAAGATAGTTTTTTATGACTTTTTTTCTGTAGTTTGTCAGAAAAGCTGGTTTTAAAAACCAGTCTCGCTTTCCCACTTGCCTGCTTTCCGCAGCAACTCACCAAGTGAATGTTACTGTCAGAAAACTTTTTGAGTTTCTTCCAGTGATGTTGAGGAAGAAGGCAAAAATATTGCTATCTCCTGATCTGAATTGGAGCTGAAATCTATACCTTTATACCAGGTGGAGGTTCTGATCTTGCTTTTATTGTCAAATCAAAGACCGTTTCTTTGCTCTAAAGTTGAAAGAAGTGAATTCATAGGACTAACTGCTTTCCTGGTGGGACTTCATCTGTGGGGCCATCAGGGATCTGCAGGATACAACAGAAAAACAGTGCTCAGACCACTGAAGACCGAGCAGGGTGTCTCCCTCTGGTCTAGTGAAATTTGAATAATCTTACAAGCGAAATGCAGGCACAAAGAGGCTAAATCAATTCCAAAATGTTCTGAAAATTAAATAATGGACTTGTATAGCAGATGATTTTCCTTTTTTCTGACTGTCCTTTTTTCTCTTGTGTCATTCTGAGGTCATTGTTCCATAATGATGCAGGACATAAAGAAATACCAAAGCTTGAATATAATTTTTCTTGATTTCTGGATGGCTGAGAAGTGTAACTGTTGCTCAGAAAAGAAAGCGTGGAAAAATGTCTTTTGTCCATTACAGTTCCTTTTCCTACACTGCAGGAAGGTTTCTCTGCAGGGGAATGTCCCTTTCTCCCCTGGATCCTTTGGACTGCAGAAGCTGCCATCTGCTTTGAGCAGCTTAGTGTGAGACATTGTGCTAACTGCGGTTTTGGATTCAGAGCTTTTTTCTTCATTGACAGATCAGGTTGTGCACTTGAATTTATTCCTTCCCTTTTTTCTGCAGCCCAGGGACCTGCTGGAGAGATTACATTCCCCTGCCAATTTTCTTCCATCTTTTGGTGCTCTTTTCAAGGCCTCATTCAGTTGGCTGTTCAATACCTTAGTAAGTCAGAACTGAAAGTGAACTGGCAGGTGGCATTTCCTAGAGGATATTAGAAAAAGTCTTGCATAGTAAGTAGGTAACTCTCCTATATTTTGGGCATTAGGGAAAGTGCTGTGCTCACAGGTGTGGAACAGGCATTTGCCCAACCAAACTCTGTGTTGATTATTAGCGTGGTGGTAGCAGGTGGAATAGAGTTAGCAGATCAAATAGGTGTTGGTGGCAACCCATGTCATAGGTTTCATGGCACTGTTAAGTAGTGTAGTATGGATATAAAAGAGAGATGAGGTGTATGGTATGAATTGCTGTAAGCCAACTTTTATTTCAGGCACCGATGGCAGTGTGGTTTTATGTGTGCAAGTCTCATGAAGATATGACAACAGGTATTCACGTACAGACTTAATACATTCAGGCATTGGCAGCATGAAGACAATCCATATGGAGCATGATGAGGGTTATACTTTCATCTGAATTTTTGTCTTGCTTTATGTACTTGCTGTCTCTTGTCCAGCTGCCTGATGTAATGAAAATACTTTGAATGGAGACACTATTCTAGTTTTGCTTTTGTAACTACCACATTAGGGACCTCTTGTCCTTCCCCGTGTTGATTGACAAACTCGGTGTGTATTTTCTGCTGTGGATCGTTTTTTCCTCCCTGGTTTGCAGCTGGTACTTTGAATGTACTTCACAATAAATTTTAGTGTATTTCAAGATCATTTTTAAACAAGGCCATGAAATTTCTCTTTTCTAACTCTCCCTCAAATTATTTTATACATACATATATTACATTATTTAGGAAAAGAACACTAGGGAAATAGCATTTAATTTATTGATGGATCATAGTGAAATTTTTAATTTGGACTATGACACAGGATGATATTGAGACTTTATAGGATACTGACCTGCAGATGACCTGACAAACTGATGAAAATGTGTAATTTTAATAGGCATCTTTCAGGAATGTGGCTATTGAAGTATAATGTATGTGTTTGACATCTCTTTGGATATTTACAGTAATTTTGTCAATAATTCAGTTTAACCTGTTGAATGATACAGATTTAACAAAATAGTAACAGTAACAAAATGCAGATTTAAGAAGAAAAAGTTTGTATCTTCTGTTACTTTAGAAATTAAAATCTGTGCAAAATACTTTTGTTGAGAATCATTGACTCAAATGGAGTCAATGGACCACTCTGTGCCAAAGCTGGGCATTGCTACCATCAAGTACTTTTTCTCAGAGTTTTTTGTTATTACAAACATTCAGCATCAATGAAGTCTCATTAATAGCCAAATTGAAATCTATGCAAAAAAGTTTTAATTAGGTCAGCTGAAGGAATAGAACTATAGGAGCCTAGACAAAGATAAACAACAGTTGACTTTTAAAACTGAAGGATCACAGCTGTAACAAACCCTGGCTTTTCTCATTTGAGTTGCATCAGAAATAAAAAACTGAATGTCCTGCATAGCACAGAACTACAGCAGCTCAGTAGGAAGCTCCTCATTTAAAAATGGAGAGAACCTCAACCCTGTAACTTGCAATTCCTCTGTGATGCTTACTTCAGGCTTCATCTTTGTTTTTAAAAATTAGAGTCGCATTTATGTGAAAGCAAGCAGACCGTAAAAGTGATAGGTCCTAAAAGGATAATAATTCAACTGTAGTCTTTCTTGTACTGCTGTTACTGTTTTCTTGCTTACCTTTTACCATTGTAAACCAATAGTAAAAACCAAATTTCAGTGTTCCCATGTCTGCTGCTTTTGGAGATTTCCCCTACCATAAATGCCAATCACCGTATTTTTAGGTACATTAGAAAAATTAATCACAAATTCTTATTGCTGATACAATTTTCCAGTTGCTGTAATTATCTGGCTGTAGTGGTTATTATAGTAACTTTTTTTAATGCCACTTATTAATGTCATTCACTGCAGCACAGTGGGATTAAAGTGATATGATTGTATTTCATGATACAAAACCATCTCACATTCACAGAACATAGCAGGGTGCTTTGATAATTGGTTCATGAAAATGAAGTATTTGGGGTCTGCAAGTTCCCAGAGGATGGCCAGAACAGGCCACAAGCTCTTTTTCCTTATGCCTTATTTGAAGCAATTTGGGCTTTTGAGTTGAAGAGTATTTACATTAGCTGGTGTCACTAGACCATATGACAGTAAGACAAAAATGAGGAGTTAAATAGCAACTGTAATACTTGCATATCGCTTTTTCTTCTTGTAATATTGTTTCATCCATTCCTTCACAAAATTTAGGTGTTCTAAAATAACTGCCTATTCCAAATTGTTTTCCCACTGTGATGTTCTGTCTTGTCAGAAGTTTCTGCTTACGTGTGCTTGTTTTATAAGCATGGGTAGACAAAATGGAATCTATCATAAATTATAGCAGTTACCAGTAAGAATAAATCAAATCTTGAAATATAATTCAGTGTACTCCTGGGAACAATTTGGATGTGATTCACTGCTGAAACCTGTGGAAAACAAAGTATCATGACTGCACTGGTGTGATTAAATCTTTCTTAGCATGAGTTAGGAACAGAAATATTGTATTTAACGTACTTCTGTGTCTTTTTACCTTTTATAGAGGGTTCCCGTCATACCCCAGGCAAATATTTTCCTCTTTAAAAATAAAAGGTCTGATTCATTGGAAAGAGATGGCCATATGTTAAAAACCAAATTACTCATATATTGATGTCTACCTTGTTTTTATTGTCTTCCCTTACTGTCTTCCCTCCAGTGCTTACTCCCACTAGGACTAGAAAGTCTGATAGTCATAAAGTCTTAATGCAGTTTATATCCCCCAAAGACAAAAGGTTTGATCTGGTCTGGTACATACCAATATACCTCTCTTGGAATCAGTAGAATTAAGGCAATAAGGCAGCTATGTGGGATTTGGCATAAAAGATTGACACACATATCTATTATGGAAGAGCAGTACTGAGGTGGTGAAATGAAGCACTCAAAAGACTAGGAAAAGACACAATTAAATGGCTTTGACAGTACTGGACTGATGTTTGAATTCTTGTTTTAAGTTAAGAGATGTGCTTAAGTATGGTCCTGAATAAGAAACCTTTTATTGAATTGTGAGATTTCTATTCCCTTTTTTGAGCTAGATGTGAGCAAAACATCGTTGGCTACAATTTGGAATGGAATGTGTGTGTGTTCTTAGTGCTAAGCAGGCAGCCCAGAGCAAAAACTAAACAAGTGTTCCAAGGTTAAAAGTAGTAATACTTTAGAACAATTACTATATTTTACAAGTTTACTCTCTTATGTTGCTGATACAACCTCAGATAGGCTTTCACAGATAGTGATGCAGAAGTAATTGAAGATGCTCAATCTAAATACAAAGCAAGTTAAAAGAGTGGCTCTTTCTATGAGGCATTCCATGTTTCTCTGAGTTGTATTGTTACATACGTTTTGGGTATTGTCATAGTAACTGCTGTATGTAAATGTGTGTATTTACTGTAATCATTTAATGCATTGGTGGCACATAATGTGTGGTATAAAGGCGGATATAAGTACTTTGTTTAAAATCTGTGTAGTACAGATTTTATATATGTATACATGTATAATATGCATGTGTATATACGTATAATATAGACTTTTTCTATATAATATACCAGATTGCCATTTTTTTTGTCTTTATGTTTGTGTGCACATACACATACCATATTTTATGTACATATTTTGTAATGAAAAACTTGAAACTTTATTGCTATAACAGGTAATAAGGACTTCTCTGATTATATTTTGAAGTTAAAAACTCCACAATCACCTATGTGCACTGGTTACTATGACAACCTCTTAAAAATATCTATACTTTTTAAAAAGAGGACAAAGCAGTCTCAAAAAAATGAAATTATAGTATATGATTGAATTGTTAATAAAAAATGAGTTGTTTTAAATAAGGAATTGCATTAATTATAACAACATGTCAAAATTACATGTATCTAACTTGTGGGAGGCATTAGAGCCCTTAAGAGGCATAACATGCAGTTTTACTTGCAAAGAAGCCAGTCAGGCTCATGAGGAAAACACTCAGTGAGGTACTTGGGGAAGGTGAATCTGCACCGCAGCAGCTCAGTGCTGTGGGATATATTGTGATCTGTGGAAGAAGGCAGGCAAAAATATGACTGATCCTGTGCCGAGCATCTTCCTACTCTTTAATTGAACTCAGTTTGCTGTCCAGCTCTTTGAAAGAATAGAGAATTGTCTCAGTAAATAAATGTGAAACTATCAATGAGCCATGAAAGACAAGGTATTTGGTCTGAAAGCCACAGCCAATCCACGTTTAAGCAAAGCCTGAGCTCTGCTCTGGGAGTCAGTGTATTTTTGCAATGAGTTGACAGTCGACACCTGCAGAAGGTTTTTCGTAACTTTTTGGAGATGTGAAATACTAAGGGTGCTTCCAAAAGACACCCAGCACTGTGTGGAGTTGAATGAATGACTCAAAGATTCAGGATAACATGTTAAGCACACTGATGTCCTGTTTGTCAAAATTGATGTTGCGTAATAATATAATCACAAATCTTGGAAAAATTATTTGCTCTGTGGCTGCTGATGTCACTGTTAGGCTCTTTTGTAAGTCTTATTCCACCTAAAAACGTGCTTCAAAAGACATTAAAAATATTTTTTCAGGAGACATCAATAAATTGGCATTTGAAGGTGCACCCATGGAAGCACATTAGGAAGTGATAAAAAAAAATCAGTTCTCATAAAGACTGCAATTCTAATCATGATGAGAAAAGATCCAAGCATGTTGTGGAAGTTCGGGCTATAGCTTTACATTTATTTTTCAGGTGAGTGCAAAAGCATACCTTGTGATATCTGAGCTGGATGAGCCATAAAAGCTGTGCCAAGGAGTTGCAGTTCTGCTTGTGGCTGGAGAATGGCTTTTAAGATGAAACAATTGTTTAGGGGCAACTGAGTGCTTTGTTCCCCAAAATTATTTTCAAAACTTGCTGACATTCAGAAGTAATACTTTTTCACCGTAATTTAGAGGTCATTTATTTTCTTCCTTTTTGCAAATTAAAATGCATAAAATAAGATTACTGTCATTATAATTCAGACCAACTAAAGGACCTTTTCTTATCATCCCATTACCATATCGTTACTGTGACTTTGTATTGATTAGGAAATGGAATACATCCCATTAGCTTTTTAGGGTGTATAACTTAAAAAACCAAACCCTCAGCTGTATGATGGAAGGGGAGAAATGAGTTAAAAGATTCAAGTAAATGCATTATTTATTTTTAGAAACAGACTGAAAGAGTTACTATTTTGTCATCATGGTGTGTTAAAACTCTGAAAAATGTTTAACTTTTCTTTAAGCTGGTGTGCTTTTCAGCAGCTTTAGGGAGAATATCACATGCTATTTTTTTTGCTCTGCCTCTTCATCTAAGAGGTTTTGGTTTAACCTCAAAATCTATGGCCCAGGTTTAGAAAACTAAGGAGAAAATGTAGAAGGAAAATAGACCAAGAGGAAAACTAGAGATGAGAAATCCTTGGCAATTCTTTCTCAGAGAAGCCTTTTGACGTGAGAGAATGATTATCTAGCAAGATTGAGACTGTTTCATTTAGCTCTGAAAAGTTACAACCTACCTTATATAAAGAAGTTGAAGTAAGTATTTACTTTCTTGTAAATTTTTCAGCTTTAATAAACTCAGAATTAAAAATTATTTTGCATGCAGTTCTCTTGAGAGTAAAATTAGTAATACAAATGCATTTTTTTGTAAATGAGGATGATCAGCAGTCACAGTCAGTGTGGTTTGGACAATATTCTAAGAGAAAAAAGCCTCACAGAGATATGCTAAATCTACAGATTGGACTGCATCGAACAGATGATGTTTAAAATCACTTAGTGGCATGGACTGTTTCATTCATGAATGCTGACAATTTCAGAATTTATAGCAGTATAGTATTATGATGTCATCTTGACAATTACATTGTAAAGGCAATCCTAAATATTTTCATTGAAATTCTTGCAGTCATTTTTATTGTTATTTTGTGGTGGATGAAAAATAATATTTATTGTAACTAAAATGACAGATTTAATCATATACAAAACCCAATAGTTAATATAAGCAGCAGTTTATGTCTTTTGAATGGTGGGAAATAATTTCTTACAAATATAGGGTTAATATATAATGTTTTTAGAAACATTTTTAAAAATTGTTGATATTGGAAACTTTTACAGCCTCAAATTGTACAGTCCATTTGAGGAATGAAAGGCAGAGAAGGTTCCTGTATGAGATCATAAAAAGAAATGCATATAAAGACATATACAAAGCAGCTGATAATTTAAAACTGTAAGAAGGCTATACTCAGAAATAAAATGGAGTAGCTGTCACTTGAGAAAAAAGGGTTGTGCTTTTGTGTTTTGTTTGTTTGGGTTTTTTTTGTCAAATGAACTGCATGTTAACGCAAGAAGAAAGTAAAGTTATATGATGCCATATTTTCTCAGAAGAACATCACTATTTTTTCCTGTTTAAACTGCCTGCCTTTTTTAGTGCCTCTGGTATAATTTACTGGAATTCTGCTTCATATTGTACTAGACATAGTTTCCTCATCTCTTTTATAGTTATACTTTGGGCAGAGTAACAAAAAAATTTTGGTACTATCAAAAGTGGGAGATGCTTTTTTTCTTATTGTGAAGAAATGAATCAGTCATCTAATCTGCCATATCAGTGGATCAAAATATTCTTTTTTAAAATTTTTCTTCCAATGACAATTTATTATAAGTATCACCTAAACCAAATACATTTTGGCTGCATAACTGAGTGTTCTGTGAATGTCTCTGTTCTTCTGTCCACCATCTACCTTGAATGAATGAGGAGGCATTGCAAAATAGCCCATTACTGTGCTATAAATAGTATTATAATAATTAAGAATGTATGCATAAACAATTTTTTGCAAATAATTGAGTCATCATTACAGCTGCAAGTAAGTCCAAGTTTGACAAAAGATACTCAAATTCAAGAATGGCTCTTTGACAGTTTAGGCCCCTCTTATAAATAGTTTGTGCGAAAGCTGATAATTCAAACTCTAAAGGAAGCAACTGACATTTATACTTTCTTTTTTTGAAAAATAGTTATAGGTTAGAGACATTACTATCTTCATCCAACATCAATGATGCTTGAGGATTTAATTGTAACCACAGTGGTAAAAATTTGGGATGGTTAAGTCTGATTTGTGCAGTGAACCATGTGGACCAATTTAGAGATGTATTTACTGTGCTTTTGATACAATTGGATTTATTTACCACGGTCGTTGTCAAAAATGCTGTTACTTTCAGAAAGCTGGGAGCCTACATCCTAAAATGTTTAATGATTTTTTCCAAGTATATGAGCTCTAGTGAGCAGTGTGCTCACTCACTCTCTCCTTTGCTTTAATTAGAGAGGTTATATGAAAAAGTCCATGTCTACCCTGGACACATGGGCATAAAGCACCAAAGGAGAAGAAAGTGAATCTTTGTGTTACAACTTAGTATACAGGATGTACTTACATTTTCACAATTACTCAGGCTTGTTTTACACTGAATGCTTTACATTTTTAATTGATAATTCTAATGATGTAGGATTACTAGTGTTTTAATAATTTTTCTCTGTATCATAATTCTTGACCATCAAATGTTTCACAGTCTACCTGCTGGCCTAGATCAGGCACTTAATATACTAAATTTAGCCCACTAAATAAACTATTTGTTAAATGTTTCACATTATTGAATGTAACATACTGCTTTGACAGGGAAGCTTGGGGTCTTGTCTTATGTTTAAGTGGATTGTTTTTTCATGGTGAAAATTGATAAATCTCAGCTGGCTTCCTATGCTTCCATCGCAAATGTTTGTTAAATATAAACATGCACCTCACACAGAGAGATAGACATAAATGAATATTGAAAACAAATAGTGTTGCAGTGACAAACAGATACTAATTAGCCTAAAAGCTACAAAGTTTCTGTCGAAAGCAAAACTTACTATAATTAGCAGATGCTTAAAATTTTATTATTTGCATATGACAGTGTCCAGAGTGCATAGTGTGAAAAACTACTATTCTTATTACTAAGACGTTGCACATCAAAAGGCAGGTACAGAAGATAAAGACTCTAAATGTGGTGTCTACAGGCCCTTTGGTCCAGGGCTTTTATTGTCTCCTGAGACACTGTAGTAACGATCCATCAAGTGGGATTAGGAGAATTGGAGTTTGGAGAGAACTGGGAGACTAACTCCTTTGGCATAAGTGTCCTGGCAGAAGTTAGAGTCCTGTGCCAAATGTGTTAAGTAAAGATAACCCTGGTGCATTTCAGTTGAATTTAAATAAAATGTGATGCTATTTGTAATATATATAAACATAGTTCATAAATTCATTAAAGACACATTGAACTTTTGTCCTCCTAACTTGCTCCTAAATCAGCTCTCCAATAGAACCGCACAGTCAGAACCCACATGCTGCTTGGAAATCTCTCTTTTCACCCCAAACATTCACTGTACCTACTGGCCTGTTTAGTTTCTGACTCCTGAAGGTTCTAACTCCTGCCTTTATTTCTATTCTTACATGTGTTCCCTATTAACTTATGTTTTAGTATTGTAACACTTTAATTTACAGTTACGAATATTAATGGCCTATTAATTCCTCTAACTGATGAGTGCCTTCCTCTATTTTAATCATAAAATTGCTTTCCTCTTGTCATCCTGTTCAAGTACATCATCTTCATTGTGGAGTTTTTTTCTGATTGGATATGCTTATTCTGACTCTGCCTTTGTCTGTTATTTGACTATTCACTCAGTTTTCTGCTCGCCTGGGATGCCTCTGTCCATTTGAGACTTACATCTGCATATTATTACATGAAGTTCTTCAGTTTGAAGTGTCACCTCAGACTTACTCTGTAGGACATCTACTCTATTGTACCTCATCTCTCTCCTCAACATGTTCTGGAGTTCTGAAAGCATCATTTGACTACCATGTGATTGTCTAAATTGAACAGCCTATCGGAGAATGGTAGGCTTGTTTAGATGAAGATTTTTAAAAGAACAGCTGAACATTCTTAACAGTTGTAAAACATCAAAATGAAAATATGTCTGTTTTACTGTGCTGTCTGATCACAGTTAGTTTGGTTCTTCCCACTCTTGTGCTATCATACCAATCCTTCGCCCTGTCTTGCTGATGCTGTGTCTCAAATTATTAACAGATGTTATTCACGGCAGAGACTGCCTTTGTTTACAGATCACTCCCAAGAGACCCACAGCCTTGATTAAACACATTGGATGGTACAGCAATATAGATAATCGTTGCAGTTAAAGTGAACATAATAAAAAACATTCCTAGAGGGAAGGATCTACAGCACAGCCAAGTCTTTTGTACTTTTCCTTTCTGTCATATTACAGATTCAGTCCTGAAAGTATATGAACTTTCTGTAGCCTATTTGACTCACAATTGCACCTTGCAGAATTCTTCACCGTAACTGAGAAGGGAGGAGTCGAGGATTCTTGGTTTTATTTTCTTTTTCAGGTAAACTTGAAAGCTCTGAAAATCATATTGATCATATATAATTTGCCGTGTTGATGTAGGAGTGATTTGTGCATAAAATCTTTGTAGCAGTGATGGGAAGGGGCAATAATGCTTACTTTTTCATAAAAAAAAACAATACTCCAGAATATTTTTATATGGCACATGTAGAGAGGGAATTATAGCATAGTGCAGAGTGGTAGATTACAGTGCATCTTATTAATGCTTCAGTACTTAACCTCTAGGAATCATTTAGAATTAGAACTGAAAATTAAAAGATAAAAATCTGAAGATATTTTTGTCAGATACTGGAGGGATCATTAGAACATTTGTGATGTTCTAATTAAACCAGCAAATGGTTTTCCTGGTATCAGTGGCAGCAAAACTAAAACACATTCCTGCTTAATAGTTTGACAGATTTCATCACAAGAAGTGACAAGAGCCGAGTCTGAAAAGGGAGATGCACTCATTGTTATTTAAGCAATAACAGTGAAGGCAATGTAGCATAGCAGAAAGAAGGAAAGTACTTTAATTTACAATACATTTGCAACACTGACTTCATGTCCTCTCTTTGCCATCTTGGCAGAGAATGTTAGAATCTTTTTTGACGGAAAAATCCTCATTGCTATTGTTACTTAAATGTTCTTTGGAATAGAACAGTTTTAAAATCTAATAACGGTGTTTTGACATTCAGTTGCAGATTTTTTTTTTTCTAAATAGGATTTGCACAATCATAGCAACATAAAAAACATAGAAAATATGAAGTTACACCTTTTATAAATAAGCACATCTGGTGGAGGAGATAAAATACAGGATGACTTAATGTTTCCGTTATCTTATCATGTACTTGAATGCTGCGATAATGTTACTGACAAAATTCATAGTTTACATTTAACATTCAAGTCCTAGAGAGTACTGGTTCTTCGGAATATGTACACTTTTCCATTTACATTAAAAACATAACAGTAATTTTACATACTGTGAACTCAGGTTCAGGTTGAGTAGGATTTGAGAATGCAGTGAGGTGAATTAGACAGAATGTCGTTAACGTTGTGGACCGGATGAGGTTAGGAAACAGTGCAGATGACCACAGATAATATAAGAGCCTCTATGTAGTGATTGCCAGAGGGGGCAATCTTACGATACCTCCTTTGCCACGTTCCTCCTGCTTTAAAAAGAAATCGACTTCAACCATTTACTGGGGAAAAGAAGAATTTTGCATTTTCTCTTTAGTTTCTTTTGCATTTTGCCTAAATGTTATTTGTGTTCTTGTATTATGCGCTATCATTTATTCTACCTTTGTAATTGTAATTGTGAAGTTTGACACCTGCAGTAATTGAAAAGAACGCTCTTTCCTGCAGTTAGATACAGAAATAAAGGTATCCCTCACCACTGGCTAAGTTGTCACGTATTGTGTAGCTGGAGCATGCAGTACAAAGAGCTTTAATTTTCTTTGTAAGCACTACAGAATGTAATTTTTTTATGAGTATCAGAAAAGGCCATGTGAAAGTAAGTAAGCAGTCTAAACTTTTTTTTTTTTCTATATGCTCAGGAAATGCACTGCAGTCTTAATCATATGCCAGTGATGCCTTATTTTCTCTCCTTTTGTGTAGTTACAACAGCAAGTAGTAAAATTTTGTCCAGAAAGATTTCTGGCATTGTGAAATTTTCTCGCCACTTCCTCCTTGAAAATATCAATAAGTATCATCTTTCCAAACAGATTTTGACTTGATTGAGGACTTTTACCTGTACCAGTGTGGCTCTTTAATATCTGTAACTATTTTAACTATGATATTACTCAAGCTCTGGCCTTCTATGCCAAATGGAGTGTAGACAAACATACAAATCCTGCTTTATCTAAATAGTAAGGCTCAAAGAGACATTATTCCTTATGTAATGTGACATGTGTAGGATATCAAGTTAAAACTGTCTTGAAAGATTGGAAACAAATTTTCTTGTGTTTCTGCTAAATGTCAGACAGCCTTTCCTAACCGATATTTTCACTGGAAAAGTAGACAGAGCTTAAGACATGGAGTCACCAACATCACGTTTTTCTTTATACTAGGAAGTTAGTGTGGGTTGTTACATTGCTGAAATTTGCTACCATTAGAATCCTGGAGCAATTGTGGTACTAATACAGATTTCTTATGGCATTTCCAAGATGCCCATGGTTAGCTGAGCTGGGCCCATCTGTCTCATTACCCAAGACAACAAATATTTAGGTTGAGCAGTAATTTCTAGCTCTACATTCATAATCATAAAAACTTGAATTTAAGCTCAGCCCTTTCCTCCTCACTTTCAACATGGCTGAATGCTCTTGTTGGTATTTCACCTGGACTTAGTGCTCACCATGTCTGTAAGCAGTCATATTTTTTGCTGCTAAAATGGAAATATTTGTGTGTTGTGACATTAAACTTAAAAGCTCTTGCACGCTTGCCAGTCAGTGTTCATGGCTCTGGGGAATAATAAACTGTGCTTGTTCCTATTTCTGAAAGCAGAATATCTCATAAAGCTGGGAATATGCTTTTCGTTACTTTTATCTTAAAACTAGTGTTATTGATATCACTCATCCAGTTTGGAAGTCCTCTGTGTGAAATAACATGATTAACATGAGTTTGGAAACAGTTACTGCAGTACTCTAGTACAGTGTTTCCCTTTATACAGTGCTCCAAATGCATGTGACTTGATGTGAAAATGCTCACTTTCACATGTTTTCAACTGTTAATGTTGCATTTGTCACTCTATGTACAAGGAACTAGTTGTAAAATTCCCAGAAGGTCTGGAGTTGTTAATCTGGATGTTTTATCAGCTTGTTCTCTCTGGACATCAGCACTGGTATTAATATTCACTTTCCCACCTATTTCTTCCTTCATTTTCTCAAACATTTTTTCTAATAGTTTGAATGCGTGTTTAGGATAATGCCAAAATAAACACACTATATAAATACATTATTTATGTTCAATAAATTATTTGCATTCGAGGTAATTCAAGATTTTTATCAAATTCACATAGCCACTCAATACCAAAATAACAGTGCTTTTAACTTCCAGTAGATATCCATGTTCATGGCAATAACTGGCAACAACTAACTGAACAGCATTAGATACGCTATTAGATAGAACTGGCAAGTAAATTGGTACCACACAGTCTTATATATTCTCCTAAACAAATTGGGCAAGTCAACATCAAGACCATGAACTTGATGATCTTTAAGGTCCCTTCCAACCCTATTCTATGAACATAATTTGACAGTTGCTTTGAGTCAGTTAGGTAGCTGATTTGCAGAGAGTAAAGTAAGTGAAAGTAAAGACAGAATCGACTTTCTGTTAAAGATCAGCAAAGCCTTATATATATTCTGAACCTGAATGATACCTGAGATGTTTTTGAAGTATGTTTCTCTATGAATAGAGATTTTAGAATGGCTTATTTATCAGACATGCTTCATTTGAATGTTAATGGCTCTACTTTGTTTTCTTTTGGTATTAGTGTTTTAATTAATTTCTTTTTGCTGTTACTGTTAAGAGAGTCAGTCAGCATTAAGATGGGGTAACGTATGTTATGTTCTTTCATATGCACTAGTGGCTATTGTGAAGGCTTGATGGTCGTTATCCTCTGAGCATGATCTTGTTCATAGATTCTGCTAATATTTTAGTGTGGAAGTCATCTTTTCATAATTTTTTTGTGTGTTTAGTTTCCCATTTTGCCTATTTTGGAGCTTTTAAATTTTTGAGAAGCAAGAAAATTTGGATAGCACCATAGACAACAACTTTAAAATTCTGAGCAACAGTTTCAATCAGAGCCTTAAGAATATGTTTGTGAAATTTGCATAGTGGAGGAAAATTACATATTCACAGAGCAGTTACTGAAAAGTACCCCAGAGTCATTATACAGGTCCCTGCTCTTTGATTGGCTAATGATACATTTCAGGCAATCACAGTAAAGGGAATGGCACATTATGCGGTTATTTCAAAATTAACTTGTGCAAATCAGACATCTATAGTCAATCAGAATGCAAGGAAGTAGATAAATTTGGAGAAAAGAAATGGTAGAACTATTTCAGTAATGTAACAACCCTGGTGATCAGAAGTGATTGATGTGTCTTTTCTGAAACTTTAGAAAAAAAATCATCTTTCAAGAATGAGAAAGCATGTTATTACACATATCAGTGTAAATGTTAGGTCAAACTATACATAACAGTTTTGGGGATTTAGAAAAAGATATGCCATCTTTGCTAGTGCTGCCTACATGTCTACTTTAACAGAAGAATACATTTTAATTTTGCTATTATTTGAGATTATAAAACATGCACTCAAAGGCTTTGAGCTTACATTTTGTGGAGGGATGCTCTCACAGTGAAGAAATCATTCTGCTCTGTGTCTTTGTTCTTGGCTTTGACACCACTTGAATTTATTTTTCCTGAAACCATAATTGGGATGAAAAATCCAAGTAGCAACTTGAGCAGCTAGGCAATATACAAATATTTTAAAGGTTAATTGATATTGATACTTTTATTTTTTGGCCACATGTAGATAAGATTAAGGAAATTATGTGCCCTAAAAGTTGCTAAAAGTAGTTCCAGGTTGCTAAAAACTGTGAGGACCTACTTATCTAGTCTATTGTTAAAAGGCAGTATGTTGTTCTCAAAAATCTTGTAGATGAAAAAAGTTCAATTAGCGAATGCATTCCAAGAAACGTATGGCAAACTTATACACTTTCCTGTTTAATACGCACACAGAAATAGAGTAGAAACAGGTTTTATTCATACTGTGTTTGTGACATGGATAATGATTTAAAATTGCAGGATGACATTGTTATTTCATTGAAATCTTTGCTGGAGAACTACGCTTGGTTTATCCCTAGACCTTTTTTTTCTCTTTCTTGAACGTACTCTTCTTTAATTTCATTAAATAAATAATGAAAAAAATACCATTTTTTTAAAAGCATACAAAATAATTTAATTCATCTCCTATAAGGTCCATCTTGGAAAACAATTGTCCAGCTCTAAGTGCCACTAAATTATTTGCATTTTTAAAGCAGGAGAGGCTTTCTTTTATGTCCCATCAACTTCCTATTTAGTGGTCTTATTTAGCAGTGCTGACTGTGAAAGGCCTTTTATGTTACTTTGGGTAAATGGACTCAGAGAGAATAGCAGTTTTGCTGATTTGATACTCTCCACCTATTTGAATCAGTTGAACGTCTGTGGCTTTCTGTTTGATGATTTTGCTTAACTTTCTTTTTGAGATATTGGTCTAACAGAAAATTCAGCCCATATGTGAATATATAAGTAATGGGAATAATGGAGACCTACAGATATGTAAGAGAGTGTGTCTCACCATGTTAATAAATGCATCATTCCAAGTATGGTTTGCACTGTACTATGTATAGTTGCTGGATGTAATATACTTCTGGAGTCTTATATGGGATATATAGACTCCAGGAATCTGATTCGAATTTTAAATGTAATGCTAAAATTGTGCTCCTCCATAGTGTTACTGATAGCGTATGCACTAATTATATAACTAGGTTGGAAGTTCAAAAATCTGAAAAGTAAATCGATCCATGTGGTATCATCTTTTGATTAGAATAATGATTTTCCCATATATAGCTTTAAGGGAGACAAATTCTTCATGTTTATACTAATATAATCTTCATATATGTGTAAATAAAAATTGCTAATTACCTGTAAGCCTTTACCTTCATCACACTACAAACGTCTTGCAAAATAAGGATTCTAGATGCATTGAGAATTCAGCACCAAATTTGTTGGCACAGTATTTGGCACTTCAACAGAATCAACACACACTAAGTACAGAAGACCAAAGACTCCTTTCAGTTCTGTTTTTCATGAACTCTTCATTTTGCTCTCTGAGTCTCACAAAGTGTACTGTCTTTGCTAAATTCTAGGTGCTGAATTCTGGGAATGTAACCTTTGAGTGACAGCTAAAATAGTACCCAAAAAAGTTAATTTTAGGTCTCCAGTGTGCAAATAAAAGATTTAAAAGATAAATACAATTTACCAAGAGAGCATATGGAAAGCACTGTAACTGTTTTCTACTCTTTCTTCTCGTCTTTATTTCTCCTTCCCTACCCCCTGCTTCATTATGCGTCCTTTTCTCAAGCAGCAGAACAGTTTGAGTTTAGTGCTGATGTTCACAGGAGGTTCTAAATCTTTGTATTGCAAAGCACTGAGGGAAGCATCATGAGTAATAGGCACACAGACCTCTGGTTTGGAAGAGCAAGTTTTTACTAGAGTGTCACTGTGCTACTTTTGGGAAGCTAACAACCAGAATGAATTAGCTACAGGGAGACTGAACAGAAAAGCTCTATGAATTAATTTATCCTGTATCAGGCTGTCTTGAGAATTCCATTAGGGTTTTGAGGTTTGGTGGGTGGTGGTGTTTGTTTTTTTTTTTTCGCTAGTCCCTGTAAAAGCATGCTCTTTTATTATTTTTTTTTTCCTGGGAAAGATCTGGAAGAGACAATCCAAGATTTTTGTAGCTTTTCCTCTCAAGCCCTGTGTCATCTAGTAGAACATTCTCAGAAGGGCTCCACAGCTCCTACAGGTATGTCTCATGACATTGCTGAGAAGATTAGGGTCTCTCAAGCTATCTTCATTTCCAAATCCAAACTGCATTCAGATTCAATCCGGTTCAGTGACGTAAATTTGTGACAGTTTCTATCTTTAAATATTCTTTCGCTGTGTCTTAGATTGATGTTTTATTCACTTAAAACCATTTGGAATACATTATGTTGTAGGCTTAATGGTATTTAGTATATCAAAATAGCTTGATTGACTTCTTTTCTGTTTTCCTTTCAGTGTTTTTATTAGCAGATGTTCCCAGTGAATACATATTCTGTAGATAGGTGGTTCACCATGAGGAGAAATGTAGAAAGTAGCACAAAGGCCAAATTGTGTTATTTTAGTGCCACGGAACTATGGTTGCGAATGACTGACTTTGAAAGGCTTTACTGACCTGGGATAGCTTAAAGTAAATTGCTATTTTAACAGTGCAAAGGTGCTGGAATCTGCTCCCTAGCACGATGCGCTGTAGTACAGCATAGTTCAGCTTCCTTTCCAATGAGCTCTGCCACTCATGCTCTTTTATGAAGACATTAAACAATGACTGAAACTTAATTACTGCTTGAGTGGCATTCAGATGGCTGTTATTTGTGATGGAAGGTTTTCTAATTTGTCTTCCATCAGTTGTCGTCACAAAATATTCTTGCACTAATTGGTGTTTTGACTGATATTTGGGTAAGTAGTGCTGCTAATACTTGCTGCATAATTCCAGTGGGCCAGACTGGTAGTCATCATTTTAGTCTTGGCTAGCAGGTAGACAATGCTGTTGCCCTTGCATATTGGAGAAACTGTCATTCCTTCCCCATTTCTGAGCCTTGACATATGTTGACATAATTGACTAAAAATTTAAAATTCAGGAATGACATAAAAAATTTGCAAGATGATGGTTATTGTAAAGAACCCTATGGAGATATCAGTGCTAAATTAGAAAAATGTCCTTGCACGATCCAATTTCTGTTCCTGCTCCTTAAATATTCACAAAACCATGGTAAGAAAATATGACAGGTAGAGGCAAAGGCCTGTTCTGTAGAAATGGCATAGAACAAACAGAAATGGAAATTGTGAATTTATTCCATGAATTGCCATGAATATTTGCACAGACAAATTCAATTAGTATCAACAGAAAAGAATGTCAGTGTTACAGGAATAGCTGAGAGTCATGCACAGCAGAAGGGAGCATGAGTAGGAAGGGTGAGTATCTGGAATAACACACCCAAAAAAATAATCTCCTAGTATTTTGTGGTAAGTTGGGGGAGGAAAAAAAATATACTATCCCTCTGAATATCATCTTTGGTTCAGATCACATCATGTTAACTAAATTTCTGTATGCCGAGCTTATCCTGGCAGTACAAAATTGTTTGAACAGAGAAGGTTACAAATCTTCATGGGTTCAGAAACTGGAATACAGTCCAAAATATAATTACCTTTGAAAGGAAAAGATGAAAGTTAGTGTTTAGACTAGGATTCGTTTTTAGCAAGTTGAAACTTGTTCATAATACATAGGCGGAACATTAATTCATTTCCATAGTTACTCATACTTTGGTTTTTCAGTACACAGACCCTTCATTTCAATGAATACGAAGTCAACTCCTGTTATTCATAAAGAAAGTCCTTATGCATTGTAGCTACTGTTTAAGTTTTTTAAAAAAGTTGTCATTGTGCAGTTCAAAAGAACATAAAATGCTCGATATTTCTAAGCAGTAAAATGCCAAAGCAAAATGCCAATTCCCTATATCTTTTTAAAATTTTTTTTATTTCATCAGGTAATGGAAAAAATATAATAAAATAAATATAGATTTACCATAATTCCTCTTGCTTATGTCATAAAATAGCCATTACAATAAAATGTTTACGTAGTTACTGTCACGTTCTCCCCCTGCTGTTTGTGATAGCTTTAGACGAAAATCTATATTTTATAATTTAAAGCTCCTCTATATGTAAGTTTGCCTGCAACAAAGGCAGGAGGGTAATTTTAATCAAATGCACAGTATTAGGTGCCGATTGCAGCTCATAATACAGCTTGAGGAAAAAACCCACAGTTTACCACATGGTTTTCTAAATGCTAAACCATGCATTTTAATGTTATGGGGAAGAGCAGAGAGCTCTCCTGATCTTAAGTGATGCTAAAACCAGGGGCTCCAGCACGCCACAGCTGAACGCCTCGTAGAATGCAACATGAAAAGCTGCAGATTGTCTGTATGTAGATGCACTGATTTGATGTAGCATCAGCTTGCTTGAATTAATGTTCTGTGACAAGCTCTCCCTTGCAAACCTTTAGAAGCAAACTGTTTCTTTGTCTACAGTTTTAAGATTGGCTACAACCTCTGATAGACTCTGCATTGTTTCTCACATACTGTTTTTTGGACAAAGTCGAATAATCATCTATGAAGAACTAACTACCCAAAGGGTATAAACCCAATTGCTAGTGGTTTATCCAGCTTTGACACTGCTCAGTGTGATCCTTACTGCCTTTTGTAAAACAAGCAGGCAAGGGAAAGGCTCCAGAGACTTTCTTCTATTCATTTTTGTAATAGTTTTCTTGCCACGGGAGGCTTAAGAAGATTTGTACTGCCTGCTTTCTTTTCATTAGCAGTGAGTGCAATGCTGTTGGGTAAGTTAATGTGTGAGACTATAAAAAGAAAAGCACAAGAAATTGAAAAAAAGGCATAGTTTCTCATTAATCCATTCTTAATGTTATTTTTTTGTGATTTATTCTGTATGGGGTGCAGAGAAAAATAAAGTAAACTGTAACAGTTGAGGTATTTTCAGTTGTTCTCAGCTAGGCAGAGAATTAGAATCTAGCTGTAGTCTGTTTCTTGAATGCAATACTATGCTTCACTGGGTTTTGGCAGCAGCATGTCGAAATTCTTGTTATTAGACCGACAAAGAAACCTCATTTAATTTTCAACACAATCATATTTCCTGTCATGAAATGTAATAATATTTAATGATTTCTTTGTATTTCTGTATGCAACAAAATGCATCAGTCTTTAAGCCTTACTTTGACCACTATATTTTACTAACCTTCTATAGTTAAATTGATATTAGATGATTTACTTTGCATTTCATTCTATATGAAAACTGAGCATGCTTGTTGAGAATATCCCAAAGTTTGGCAAATGGATTTATACTTTCCTTAATACAATAGCTATTTGCATCAGATTTAAATTTGACTCTGTATAGAAGCACTTCAAAAGTCAGTTTTGTGTGTTGTGACAGTTAATGTGTATATCTATGCTAGGTGTACACAATAGTCTTTTTAAAACATTAATACCATACCATTATTATTATCATTTTTCCAAAATCTCTGGGTTCATAAAATTTGTTTTGAATACTGCGGAATAGGTAATGAATATAAATTAGTCTTAGAGAATAATCCTTTTAGAGGATAATTAATACAGTTTAAAATTTGGATCTGATGGATTGACAGGTAATAACTCATGCAGGACAAATATGTGGTAAGAAGAGTGAACCTGATGATAAATGTCAATAATCATTAATGGATTACTGGATGCTACATCTGTGAACTTTTTAATCATGCTTCTCATCAACAGCAAATATTTTAATATTTCAATTTTTTTGTTATCTGGTGCATTATGCGTATTTGTGGTCTTTTGCTTTTTACCCCAACACACACTTAAACTTCTCTTCTGGATTACAAGGAATACAATAATGACTGAATAAAAATACTGGTTGCTCAGCTGAAACAATTTCATAGGAATTTTTTTTTTTTTCTAAAGAGGGTAAGCACAACTGTTCCTTGCCTGTAGACCAGTAGTTCAAGATTTATAAAGCAATTCTTAGTGAAATGCATACAGAAAGTGCGAGGTTTTTTTAAATGCCAAATTTTATTGTTTTTTCCAGACAGTTACTAGTATACACTTTGACATTTTGAAATATTCAAGCAGAGATAACTGTTGATAGATGTAACTCAGCACTATTTCATATTTATAGAAATCACATTACCTCCAGCCACACTTGTCAGCAGCTCTGCTCTTTTGATTCCCAGTTGCCCAAGAACTGTAGCTTAAAGCATTCTCAGTATGTGATATCATTAATCAAGAAACCAATTATACTCTTTTATTTTTATTTGCATGCGCATGACTGCAAATTACCAGTTGCAGTTATTCAGCCCTCAGAAAACGATAGTCACTGCCTGGCGGTTTACATGTATTCTATTTGTGTCGTTTTAGTAAGACAGAGACGTGATTCACTGGAAGCTTGCATAGATCATAGCCTAAAAATGGCCCTTACTCATAAGAAGGTGTATAGGGAAATAAAGCTTATTTCTTAGAACAGCATTTGACTTGCAGGTGGAATTTATTATAGCTTTGTAAGATTCAGGTTTTTTGGTGGGTTTTTTTTTTTTTTCTTTGTCCAGAAGGAATGCCTTTACCCACAGGTGACCTTATTGGTGTTTCTTGTTAACTACAGTAGCTCAGTAATGATTTGGAAAAGACTGCTTCTTGCCAAGTCTGAAAGTCTGCTCAGTCATAGTAGAGGGGCAGTTATAGTTTGCTGAACAAATTCTGTCACATAACTCCAAGATCTTGTTCCCTGACACAATAATCAGAACATCTCTGGACAGCATGTGTAAGCAAATGTAGAAGCAGCACATAAACTCATTTTTAGAAATTTAATATGTTTAATCTGTTGCCCTGCTTATGAAATGTGCATTAGGGCTGTCACAGCTATTGACTTTCTTTTTCCATCTACTTGTATTGTGTGCATTGATCTATCTTCATTAAAAGTTTTATCCCATGGTAAGCATCTTGTGTCACTTAAGTCAATATCACCTTTTAGCACCTGAATAGAGTCAATTTATCACTGTGTTATCTTTATGCAATACTCCAACTACTGTGTAGGAGGCAGAGGAAAAAGGCTACAGTGATTCAAGCTTGGAAGTTTTGGAGCCATATCCGTAGAAGTGGGCAGTGACATAGAGGTGATTATACTTGAAAAGAATTCAGCATAATTCTCATCAACTTCACCTTTCAAATATTTTGGAAAGCATTTAACTTAAAAAGTGCAACATAGTACCTTAAGAATGCCATTTATAAACTAATAAATATGCTAGCTGTATTTCTGCTGCTGCAAGCAATTATGAGGGCTTTTCTTTTTTCCTTTTAAAGGTCCTTGCTGCAAACAGTTTTTTATGACATTTTATAATTATAGAAAAAAAAATATTTTCCGTAGGCTTTCAGCAGAATATAACCTCTAATACTTTTTTTTAGAGACTATTTTTAGCAGTCTCCAAGGACGCTGATCAGCATTCTTTATTCAGTCAAACTCCCATTGAGTTCAATAGGCATTTTCACGATTAAAAGAACCAGTAAGGAGTATTGAATACGGTTAGCTTATTCAAATGCAAGCAAATCTTTTTGGTTATATTTTCATAGGGGAATTAACAATCTAGTTATTACACACAAAAGTAGTCTAAGCTCTCATGCGGTATCTGGGTGCCAAAGAGATGGCATCTACTATTTTAAAGCTATTTGTGATTTTGACAGTGTGGCTCCAGGCTACGTTGCACTGGATAAACCCTTAATTTTACATAACAAATACTGAAATATTGCTGCTTCACTGCCTCTCTTTAAATGATTAAAAGAGATTAACTTTGCTTAACATCACTCTGAATTAATTCCTGATCCTATACCTGCTATTGAATCCTACTGTCAATTTTTGAAATATGTGTATGGGATTTTTTCTGCTCCCTATAACATGGTCTTCATTGTAACAAAACAAACTGAGAGTTCTAGTTATCTTGTCATTTGATATGACACCTTTTAAGGGAAATAATGATCAAGAAATTGGCAAGTAGCTTTGGAAAGAATTCCTAGTGTTCATTGTGTTAATCAGGTGACTTACAAGAGGACGGTTAGAGGCCCACAGAAAATGCCAGAAAGGGAATGAGGAAACCTGCATGTACCACTTCTCAAGAGAGAAGGCTAAAGAGATTTCAACAAGGATAGAGAAGACTGAAAGAGACTTTGTGAGCTGGGAAGCTTGTCTGAATCCTGCCAGACTTTGAAGATGAATTGTGGAGTCCATTAATAAAAAGGAAAAGCTTGTGAGATTATAGCCCAAGTGATGAGATGACGTATGAGAAAGGCTTCCCAGAAATATAAAATGGGTCTCCCAGAGGTAAGAATGGGCTTAAAAAGAAGCCGGATTGGAGCTAGAGATCCAAATGCATCAGAGGAGAAAGAGTTTGGGTCCGCTTTATAAAATCACTAAGATGATTTGTACTGTGATTTGAAAATTCCTTAGTAAGCCATAGCATCAGTTGAAGGCACAGAATGTATCTGCAGTACTATCTATGCCACCAGGGAATATTATAGAGTAGAAAGATGCAGGTGGATTCCCTTGTTTTCTGCTTTCCAGGCTAACCAGAAGTGATCTTTAGCCTGAGAATGATGTGATTATATTAGTGTTTGCTGTCACCAACTAACTTTTTTGTCGTACCATGACAAATTGGTTAGATTCTGGGCTGGAGCTCTTTGGATACCAGCCAGATTGGAGAAAAAGCAGTGGGGTATAGATCTTTCCTATATTAACCAGAACATCCCCAGAGCCCACCCTTGTGCAGTGGGGTGTTTCTTTGAAACAATTACAGAAAGAACTGTCTAGGTTGCTGAAGTATGCGAGAGAAGCACACTCTATTAATGCTTTCAAAGGGAAGTTAGATAAGCATTTTTAATACAATTTTTTAGATAAATTCTGTTTATGTAGAGAAGATACTATCAGACAAAAGTGGCATTTTTGATTTCATGTCACCACTCATCTATTGTAGGGTGAAATCTTATTTTTCTTCTATTAAAGCAGGAACTTTACATTTTCCACTGCAATATGAGCACGTTTGGATTTCCAACTTCCATCAAGAATTGTCTGCCCATCTATTGGATACTCTTGCAAAAGCTCCCTTTCTTGATTTGCATAGATCAATTAGGGAATTTTATTGTAAGGAAGAGAGGATGAGAGATGGTGGTCAGATGACTACTATTTTAAAAAGGAGATGAGGTAGATTGTCGGAAGCTAGGAAGATAGGATGCTGAGGAGAAATGTTGATTCAGGGTACAGTTTGTGTTGTTCAAAAACATAAAATTTGCTAGGTTAACAAAAATTGAAATACAGAGTTTTTAATTAAAGTGATAGGCTTTGTTTTTCATTGTCTTTGGAGCTGTCAAATATACGAATGGTACTTGCTGTATAGAGATAACTTTCAATGAGGAACAAGTCTTTTTACACCATATAAGAGACATCTACTCGAAACCTCTATAATTAAAAGCATTACATCTGTGATGCTTGTTGAGTTGTACAGCATTGTATTGATGAGAAAAGTATTCTTTTTGATGTATTAATTTACTTTGCTTCATTGTGATGAGAAGAGGATGCTGCAAAAAGTGAAATTACTCCAGCACATTATTGGGATGCTAGCTTCATCTTTTGACAACAGAAAGTTCTTTGTATGACTCCTTTTTATGAAGCACCAGCACTTCCCAAGAATGGCATAATCAACTCTTGATCTGCACTGAGACTTCTGGTTTGGACCTCTTACTAGCCTCCTCCTAGCAGTCGATTAAGACAAAGGATGTTTATTGCTTTTATGAACAGGCCTATGCTTTCCAGGATTTTTTTTGATGTCCAGCTGGAGACTTCTCTTTCTGATTCTATATCCTTTCTTGATGATTCCTCAAAGATTTATCTCCAACCAGTTGCTCCTGTCTTCTTTTCATTTCTCTAGAACTGCATAGAAGAGCAGTTGCTGTTCCACATTCTTCTCCTGTACTGCCATGTACTGTGAATAGCATAAATAACATAGTTTATAGACTTATCATTTGAGATCAGGCTCTTCTCGTATTTGCTCTACCATATGACAGATACACTTTAAATAAAAATGGGAATGAAAAGGATTAACGTGTGGTTCAAAAAAAGAAAATGCTAAGCAGCACCAAAATCAAAGTTGGAATGCATCTCTCATGAATCTGAGTCCTTTACATGAGATGAAAGGATACGAAAAGATCTCATGTAAAGAATATATATATAAGAATATATGTTTTAAATACATACTAAACAAGAACATTTTCTGGCTAAGAGTATCTGTTCTTATGTGGATAAAGTCCCATAGATAACTTTCTTTACAGTAAATGTCTGACAGGTCTTGATAGTTGGTTTCATGGGAAAGGTTAAGAACTTTAATTCAAAGCAATATTACGTAGAGCTGCATTACAGCTCTAGCTGCATGCCCAAATCAACAGGCACTTCTCTCACAGGCTTACTTGAAAGATTTTAGCAAGGTGTTTATCTGTAATAAGTCTTTATTGCTCCTGATATGGGAGGTTCTTAGTGACCATCCAGAGAATCTGTATCTAAATCACTTGTTCTGTTCAAGCATTTTTCACAACACAGCAGATTTATATTGTTCAGGCTTGAAAAGTGGTTCATTGATCAGTTTTCTTTATGCGACGAGAGAATGCAGTAGAATAGTATCATCTATGTGACTTTTACTTATGCTGACTGAGAGCAATGCAATATAATGCACTTTTTTTTTTTTTTTTGGTGAAGCTTCCACAGGCTAGCTCCCTGAAGGGGTACATTTTATGGTCCATTTGGCATGCTCTGTATGTCTGTTCATACTAGAAGTGATATTCTTTTTATCGAAGTCCATCTTTCATGTCCTTACGTAGAGTTTTATTTTATGGTTTTTATAAAGCAAAGAACTGGAATGATATCCATTAACACAAAAGTCACTTCAGTCTCCCTGTCATTAGAGTGACTTGGTCTGGCACCTCTTGGATGAACAGCTGTATAAATCTTTAACCTCTGTAGAAGTGCCCTTTATATCAATAAGAATAAATGAAAAAGGATTAATGTGCTGTAATCACTTGAGAATGCTTCTGTTCCTGAGGTTGGCAAGTACTTATGACTAGTCAGGCAGTTAACAAACATCTGTGGCAATTTGTGCCTTTAATATACTTTACTTGGTCTTAACTGGTTTCTCTTCATTGACTTTTCAACATAAAAAGAATAAATGTTTCACCTGCTCCATGAGGTAGCACAAATTTGTTGTATTTTGGTGGTTGGCCTTTTTAAAAGCCAGTTAGCTGTGTCTGATCAGAAAAAGTATATAAAGTGTGGGCAGATGATCAGAATTACTAGCATTACTATCGCTTACTTAGTTACTGCTGAGCTTTAGTAAGAGATGTGCATGTTCTTACCTAAACTTTACGCTAAAATTTAGCTTCTTAAGTAACATTATACTACAGTGTAAAATAACAACATAAATTTGGACAAGGGTGAAAGGGGATATTTTTATCTGCCATCTTAAATACTTGTCTTTCTGTACAGAAAAATAGGTATGTAATAGTTGGATCTGGATTCCAGGTCAGCACTGAGGAACTGAATCCTCTTAGAGTTTCCTCTTGGCTTTAAACAGTGACCTGTGCTGGGAAAGAATCACTGGTTTCTGTCAAAGTATTTTACTGCCCAAGATACTTGGGGCTACAGAGGATAGGGCTGATATGTTGAAGGGAAAGCTATTACCTTCTCACGGTTCTGAGATAGATAAAGCTCAAAAATATCTTGCAGCTGGAACAAAGGAGAAAAGAGGAATTTCATTGCCCATTCTGATACTGGTTCTAAATTTTACTTTGAAGAATAAAACAGTGCCCTGAAAAATTACATGAGATCTTATCTGGGAGGAGAGGAGGGTGACCTTTTTATATGAGCAAGTGGTAGTTCACTGGGGCTGGAAAGGGCTGCTGTAGAATCTGCTTTGAAGAAAACTGAAAGAGCAGCTAGCATGCCATCAGGACAGGTTTCTGACACTGTTACCACTTTTGACTGAATCTGTTTTTATTAGCTGTTACGTATATTAATTAGCATTCGTTTATTCTTTAATCAAGCCATTTTCTTCTTGATAGATCCAAAGTACTTTTACTACATAGACATCTTCTTGTTATAGTCTCCTAGCAACAGAAATTTTTCATAAGCTGACATTTGCTGTCTCAAGAGTTCTGTGTCCAAATTACTTTGAATAGCCTTAATTTTCCACCGAGTTTCTAAAATTTAATCAATCTCATCTTTTGTTAGTTTGATTGTCTAACAAAGGCATCTGATTAAGTTATTTCCTGAGCTTTGGTTACATTATCATCACAAGTGTATTTCAGATAATGGCACACAAAGAAATGTCAACCCATTCTGCGTACATCCTGAATGGGATATGTCACTAAGATATGCTTTTTCTCAAGCATCCTTGGAATCAGTGATCTTGAAGAGAACTTTTGCAGTTAAAAGAATACCTGACACAGAGGCTCTGTGGTTACTGCTAGCCAAAGCTATTGATCACTGTTAATAAAATTTGTACTGGATGATCTCTCTTGCCTGACATTTTGAAGTGGCAATGGGAAGAAAGCTGAAATGTCTGTTTGCAAACTTTTCAATACTTTCTGTGGTCATAAAGGTGTTCTGCTTTACATCTAAGTAGACAAATTCAGAGGGAATATTTGGGAGCAGAGAAGTCACAAAGTCTTTGTTTATGCAAAACCAATGCGTATTAGTGGAGAATGGCAAAATTACTCATCCAAATTATAAATGGGGAGATCTATGGATATATTACATCAAGTAGTCCACTGACTACTTGGCAGACTTACTGCCAGCTTTGTTGCTCTGAGACTGGCTCCCACATATGTGGATTTATAGGCAGACCTGAAAGTGTTGGTGTCATCATTAATGTGTACAATTGCAAGTACACATACAGTATATACAGCAGAGTTTTACACCGTAAGGTCCTAGTCATGTATGCTGTGGTTATGTGCAAACCTGACTGTCATGCGGTAGCCAAATCATAGCATCAGGATTTCAAGGCTACCTGATGTTTCGAAATTCTGCAAAAATGTGTATTTTCAAAATATTCTAGGATCAGTATTTCAGGAAGAAAAGAGCTTGACTTTAGGAAAACTTATATGCATGCTAGCCCTTGGACAGGGCATCCTCATGTTGCTCTCTGAGTTCATCTCAATTCATTGTGATCAATAGAGACATGGAGTGGCTGAACTGGTACTTATGTTTCTGTGTGACCTGTAGTGGTCTTTATGCAGTTGTAAACCTTCAGTTATTTCTACAGGATCTCTGTTGTGCTTCTGGAATTGCCTGTGTGTTACCAAGGAGTATGTACGCCCAAAGCAGATCCATTACTTTCTGTCTATCACTTTATACACATACATAAACAAGAATTTAATGTAGTACTGGATACAGAGGGAGGTTGTACATCTGCAGATAGGCCCATAGGTTTCCATACCATTTGATTGCCATGGTGAAGACAGAAGTGATTTTTTTTCCCCATCCCATGTTAAATTTTTTGGCTCCCCAGTAAACAAATTATTTGATTCCTTGCTCTTGACAATTTTATCAGGAAGTGGTTGCTGATAGTTAATTATGTATTTCCTCCTCATGGGTTTGTAGAAACCATACAGATATTTTCAGAAAAATGTGCGGAGGTAATTCATGGATTAATATGACACTATTGGGTTTTTCCTAGTCATTCTGCCTGCTTGATCTGGAGTTTTTCCTTATTTTTATTCAAGTGCCATAAAGTCTACTGCTTCCCTAGGGTTCTGACACTACTTCGGGACTGCCTAGTCTGGTTATAAACCATGCAGCTTGGTTTATTGTGTTTTAAGACATACTGCAATCACAGTAACAATCTGTTTCTCAGTTATATATGTTGCATAAATATCAGTTTTTATATATGAAAATGCATGATGTTCTATATGTAATCTGGTTGTGGTAGTACTTTTTGGCTTTTTGAATTAAAATGTTTTGAAGTAAATTGGGAGCCAGCTGTCTGTGCAGATGGGAACTTGGGAGTAAGCTGGTGATGGGAGACTCAACAGTTACTAACCTGGGGAGACTTCTCACCAGCCTTGCACTGGGTCAATATGGAAGTATGAGAAGGAATAAGTAATTTTATGTCAGATGCCTTTCCAGTGCTAACATTGTCAATAGTCTTAATGCTTATTTTGTGGAACAATTTCATTTTTAAAAATTGGAATTTAATGATTGTAAATTGTAAAGAGATTTCTATTGTGGCATCCCTTAACTGTCACTCATTGTCAGAATAGGTGTTTAGGAAACATGAAATTTTAAATTTTACTTTTGGTCTAAATTTATTTTAAATCACATAACGTTTCCTTTATGTTCGCTTTTGTCAGGGCTGATACTTTGTACTAGTATCTGTATGGGATAGAGTTAGAATCACATGGGAAGTAAGCGCAGTTATGGACATGTGGGAGAGGCTGCACGTTTTATGTCTGCTTCTTAAGTCCTGCATTGTATATAACCTTCTTGGGGAAAAAAAAAAGAGTAGAAATGGGCTGTTGCAGACCTTATTTCTGCATAGGAGAGTGTCAAGAAGGAAAGGAAATCAGTGAAATTTGCACTCCTGTAGAGATCAGAAGCTCCAAGTTCTTGGCACGTTCTTCTGTAGTTTAGAAATTCTGTGATGCTGTAACCAGAAAGCCCTACTTAACAAGTAAGTGTTTAATAAGGAGATGGCTACTACTGATGCAAGTAGATGAAGTATTACAGCAGCTTAATCCATGAACCAACATCCTCAGGCTTGCTCCTTACTCACAGCCTTTCATGTTTTTGCCTGCAGCACCTCATCTCTCAAAAGTTCCTTTATCTGACCAAATGACTACTTTAGTTCTAATTTCTTCTGAGATAATAGCCTTAGGTTGCATCCCCATGTTTACCTAGGTCCTCTCAGGACAAACTAGATCCATGATAACCATTTGAAATGTGGACCCTAGACTTACAGATCATGCCTATAGTACTTGAGAGAATAGTCCATGCTTCTGAGGTCAAATTCCTTGCTTGTCCTGACTGTGGTGCCTTTAAATCATGTAGCCATGACCACAATGTCCTCAAGACATTCCCAGTCATCATCAGACTTCTGTTTTACATATGTGTCTTGAAAAATTCCTTGGCATAAGCAGGTTGTTCAGTATTGGTCTACATGGTTGCCCTGCAAAATTGGTAGACTCTTGCCTTGGAAAGGGCAACATTTGCTGCCAGCAAGATCCAGAGTCTTCCTTGTTCTGAGAAGGGAGAGTCACACCACTGAATGAACTAATACGTTATAGCACTTGTGTTTTTGTGGATGTTCAGTTTTCAGAGGTCTCATAATACAGCTTCTTGAACTCTTCTGTTTTTACTGGCCAAAACCACACCTGCTTAGATGAGAAATGCTTAACATTTTCCAGTCACCATATCTTACCTTTACCTGAACTACACATCTAGATAAACCCAACAGCATTTTGCCTCTTCACAGCTGGTCTAAAAAAAAAAGTACTTTGCTTGGCCTCTCCCTCTAGCCAGTAGAGGCAAACTTATTGACTTGTCTTTTTAGAGAAGGCATAAGTTTAGCCCAAAGCTAGCTGTCAGGAATGCCCATGTTCCTTGGCAGAAGAAAACCAAAGTGTTGTTGCAGTGGCTTGAAACTTCCTTTTTTTTTTTTTGGATACAGATAGTGCTGTTAAATCTCATTAGGTCAATTTTCAGGGGTGATCTGACAGACTGGTGGGGACTGTATGCATTAAGAATCTCTTCAGGCCTTGGGGACAGAGCTCTTCAGGTTAGAAGAAGATTTTTTTTCCCCTGAAAGTCATGGTGGTTTCTTCTGAAGATACAGAATGCTATATACGCTCTCCAACAGTGGAAAATTTATTTAGATCTCTATTTAAGGGGGACCAAATAAGCAAACACATCCTTAGCATAAACAGTTTAGGTAGCCTTTATCCTATTTTGCTTTCAGCTAAACCAGAGCTTCTATTCACTTTCAAAATTGGAGGTTTTTGTAATCCTCAGACACCATTTGTGTGACTGTTTTGTGCCAGCATGAGTCTTGCTTAAAAACTTCAAAAGATGAAAAATAACACAAACATTACTTTATACTGAGAGATCTGTGATCAGTTATGGTGCTTTATGTTGTTGATGACTTCAGTGACCGTTCACCTAATAAATTAAATATGGAAATGACTCGATTTTTAAAAAATCTTAAAACCCCTCAAATCTGTGACAGACTTAACACTAAGTCTCTAGTATTATGTCAAATAGATCCATAGGTGAACTCAATGAACTGAAATCACTGAAACAATGGAACAAGTAAATACCTGTAATATCTTCTGAATATCAAACAGCAACAAAATGGAGATTATGAAGAACAGATAACAGAATAGGAGATTTTTGTTATGGTTTGAGAAAACTCATAACAGTTTATTGTCATGCAGACAATTATTCTATCACAAGATGATCCCTTCCCAACCAGGAAAGGAGAATTGGGAAACAAAGAGAAACACGAGGGTTGAAATGTGAATAGATTTAATAGAATAAGATTAAATAATTAACAATAATACTAAAGAGCCAGTATTAATCACAACACTGATATAAGATTTAGAAGAAGTATACTCAGCCAATTCTGTCAGCAGAAGCTGTGCACTCCCAGCAGTGGACAGCAAATGTCAGATACTGCAAGTGCAAGGGCTTCAGGAGGAAGGGAAGACCTCAGGAGTCTGGCAGTGGGGCAAGGAGTTGTCTGGATCGCCGCCATCAAGGGAGAGCCAGCTTCGAGGCAGACTTTTCTAATTTATATTGAATGTGACATTCACGGTATGAAATAATCCTGTTGGCCAGCTCGGGTCAAATGCCCAGGCCTTGCTCCTCCTCGTCCCTGCACCTGGCCAGGCTCAAAAACACTAAGACTTTAAGTCTCACAGAACCTGGCTGGCCATAAAGTAAATATTTTCATGATAAAGTAAATATTTTCAACCCAGGACAATTGTCATTGAAGATGTTCTGCATCATAGATACTTTCTATATCTTGATTTTTCTGAAGTCTTGAACTCCCATCTACGTCCTCATTAATATACAGGTGGTGATGTATTTTGAGGACTATTTCTTCAATGTAAATTCATATGAAACCTATGAGTACCATTGGACTAGTGTTATCAGGGCAGGTGAAAAATTTTTGAGGTTCCACAAACTTTTTTTAGTTACATTACTTCCAAGATACATGAATCTCCTTGGTTTCTGCTGCTATGCACAAGGGTCAACATGTGGCTTCTCTCAGTAATTCATCAGATGCTCCTAATATAAGTCTTAATTTCTGTGGTTCATAGGTTTATTTTTGTATTAATTACAGAGAATCCAGCAATACTAATTTGACTATTTTTCATATGGAAAATGATCTTTCTAGTATAAAGCTTCAAAGTCAGCACCTACAGAAGTATGAGAAAAAACACAAACAGTGCTTATATAAATTCAGGGAGAAGCTATTACCTAAGTATTCAGACTTTAATTAAATTCTTCTTAATAGTGGTTTCTGATCCAGATGTGTTTTCTTTCTGTCTTTCTTATTGAAGGTACACTGTATATCTTGACTAAGACTAGGAATTCATAAGGGATTTTCATATTATCATCTACATGAAGAATAATAATTTAGTCTGAGGAGAACTCCTGTTGTGCCTTTGCAAACATTAGTAAAAACTTTACTGAAAGATAATCTTTCTCTTGGAAATTAACCTCTGACAAACTAGTCCGGTGAACTTACCCATGAGTTCCTGAAACACAGTTATCTCTTCACGCCTGACTTGTGTTTCTGCTATAATACCTAATTTCCTTTTGAAGCCATAGAAAGAAAAACCCAAATTTAACTTTTTTGAGACGCCTAGTCTTTTTTATTATGAATACATCTTGAAAATATGTTTATTTGTCTCCTCACTCCCACGTCCATACATAGTGATAATTCATTTCAACAGTTTAGATGTTGTTTTGGCCACAAGTATCTCCCTGTTGCTCAATTCCAAACAACACTTTGCTTTATATAATTGTCATTTATGTCAAAAACTAGCTGTGAGATGGTGCTGTCAATCTGAACCTGCCTTTAGAAGTCACGGATTTAGTCAAATATCTATGATCAGCAACTGGCTTTCTTTTTAAGTACTTGCCCTAATTACTACCTACAGTTGATATAGATTACAGATAACAATGAACTCTTAGATCATTATTTAATTATTGCTGATCTCTGTAATGATGGTGGACCATACACTAAAGTGATTTAAGGCAGTACAGTTTAATAATACTGTTAATAACTGCAGTCATCATTTCAGCTAATTTAAAACAGGCTTGATGATTGCAAATAGCATTTGTGATATTGGTTTTTATATTAAATCTGATTATAATTATTTTTAATGGTGTGTTTAGAAGAACTGCTTTAAGCTACAGTTTTAAGAACTCTATCTTAAAGATAAAAATTACAACTTTCCCTGTTTCAATATTTAAAATTTAAGGTTCTAATCCAGCAAAGCTATAAACAGGGGAGTAACTACTATTTTAGTAATTCCACTCATTTCACTAAGATTTTTCTTATAAGTGAACATGCACATTTATAATAAGCCTATATATGGCATATATCCCTATATGGCATATGGGATAACGTAGTACTTGAATCACTCTCAGTGATAGCTCTCCTAATGTTAATAATGAGACATCGTTTGGAATTCTTGGAAGCATCATGAGAATTGTGTCTGTACACAAGGCACTTAAAATAGAATCATATTACTGTTTGGTTTTGGAGTCATGTAGGAGGTCAAACCCCATAAATCTTAATTCTGATAAATTGATTTACTTATGCTGTTAGGAGATTTTTTATTTCTGTTTGGGAGGTAGGTAACCAGTTCAGTAAGACAGAATGTGCTATTGGTTTATACTCTTCATAAAGTGCTTAAAAGGCATATTTTTATTCCTGAGGAAGTAAATTCTCACTCAAACACCAAAGACTCTGACTGATTTTGATTGATCCAGGTCTGGAACAGTCAGAGAAGTGGTAAAATATCTTGAAATATACCTTCTTCATCACAGAGTTGTTGACTGTGTTCTGTGGTGCAAACTATAAAACTGTAGAAAGCAATGATACGCTTTATTCTTTTAAGACATGACGTTATCAGATGCTGTTGATGAAAAGTAGCAGCCATGATATCTGCCTTTTCACAATACTATAATTGTTTATCAACTTGTCAAAATGTGGGCAAGGCTGATTTAAATAAAAAAAAATAAATCACTATCTCCTGAATAAAATATTTTAAATGAAATCCCCTTTTTGTAGTTGCAATAAGGACATGGAGACCTGGAATGGCTGTGATTTTTTTCTTTGAATGGGAATCACTGATTCTTGTGTCACTTAAGTTGATCTGCTAATGTCACCCTTTATATTAGGATCATGCCTTTCAGCTTATAGGGATAATCCTATTACTCTATTAAAGAAAAAAAAAGAAATAAACTGCAAAGCTTGAAAATAAAAAAAAGAGCATTCATAATTAAAGTTATGGAAGCTTAGGAAAACTCTCCCAAGAAACAGGAAAACTGGTTTTGGGGGGCTTTTTTTGTTTGGGTTTTTCTTGGGGGAGGGTGGGGGTTGGTTGGTGTTTTATTTTTTTTTTTCTGCTTTGAAATCTCTAGTTTCTTGTCTTGAGTAGAAGATCTTAGTTCCATCAAATTTTCAGTTTTTCTGGAACACCACAGGAAGTGTGGGCATTACTCTGTGCCTTTCTGTGAATGCATGTTGAGTCAATCTGTGTCACTTCCTTTACTATAAAAGTATCATAGTAATTTATAATGAAGATCATATTGGTGGAACTGCAATATTAGTGTGTTTATACAATTCTTCTACCTCTGAATTTCCCATTTAAAAAAAAAAACACAAAAATTCTTCATGTGCATTTTATGAAACTGATCAACATTTGTGGTAAGAAAAAACATTTCTAATTTAGATGAGGTTTTGATTAAAAATAATACATTCTCAAAATTAAACTTCTTTACTGAGTTTTGTAAAATAAGATTTTATTTGTGTCTTAGCACTCTTAGTACTTATATCTGCAGAAATATTCTTCATAAGAGCATTACCAAAAAAGTCCAGTTTTCCTATTAGTAAATAATCTGTCTATCTTTTCATGGAAAAAGGTGCCTTGTGCTTCCATAATTTTGTTTAATATTTGAAATATGTGGTTAATATTTCTGTTGTTATTAATGGTAGATATATACTTCACCAATGAAATGAAAGAGTTCCTGTTACTCTTGTGATAACATCAAAAACTTAAATAGCTTTTCAAATTTGAAAGCATATGATTTGCTTTAGTTTGGTACCCTGAATTTTGTATTCTGCTGGTTAAGCAACAGACCTACAATTATCTGACAGAGGCTGCCTTCTTGACATTTTCCAGCTTATTTTTTATCCTCAAGTAGAGCTGTGTGTTTTGCATAAGCTTTAGATAATCATGTAAACTAGTTGCATCACTGAAGTATTTTTATTTCAAATTCAAATACATTGAGGGTTGCATACATGAGCTTAAAATAGTTTTTGCAAATCTTCTCATCTAATGTCTATCTTCATCTGATTGAAATTGTTTTTGAATCTCTTTTGCTCATCTTCCCTATCAAAGCAAAATGTATTTAAATTTAAATATAAAAAAATGAGCCACTTAGAATGTATCTGCAGAAATGTCAGTATTGACATAGTGTATGATATCTAATCCATACTTTCTTTTCTTCCCTTTATCATATATGCTGTATCCTCACTCCTGTGTTACATTCACTGATAGGTAGAAATACTCTGAACAGTTCTGCTAGGGCAAAACAACTGGTTCCAAACAGTTATTTTACAAGTGTTGAAAGGTTTGGTGTCTTCGGTGGTTAGAGTTTCTGGTATAGTTTCCTCTGAAAATGCCAAGTATGTTCTAAAGTCACCTACAGACCTTCCTAAGGGTTAATGTTAACCACTGGCAAATAACCTTTTTTTCATAAGATCCTGTTGAGTAGCAAAACTGCTCTGTTTTCTTGTAGGACCAAAATATGATTTTACTGAACTGCCAGGTACAATAAATGCTAGCTGTAGATCATACTTTATTCAGCTCAGGCCAAAGCATTTGACATATAATATAGTACCATAGGTTGTGCATGCACAGAACGTTTTACAGATGAGTATTTATCTTTCTCCTTCAGCTGTCAACCCAGATACATCATCATAGATCATTGTCATTTCTAGCAATGACACTGGAACATCTTGAGCAGCAGTACACTTACTGTGCACATATAACATATAGTAGTTACCTCCCTCTGGAGTGTTCCTAAGGCATAGCCATCTCATTTAAAGATTAAAATAGCTTACTTCCTTCTTGTATCATAAATAAGCCATTTTTGTATCGGTGCTTCACTTGTTCAACTCATGTGCTCTCCTTGTTGTGAGAGGAGAGTACAAAGGTGTCTTCATACTGTACTGACAGCTAAAGGTATCGTTTATATGTAAATACTCTTTAGAAGAGGTTTGCTAAGTTATTAATGGAGGAAATGCATACCCAAGGAATATAAGTTCTCAGAACAGATGAATTTCGTATCTCACAAGCTAAGGAAAAGGAGAAAAAAAAAATCTATATTGTGCACTTCTTAATGAAAAGAGTGAGATGAAAGAGTGCTGGGCACTGTAAGCCAGGTTTTGTACGGTATTCAGGTGCCCAGAGCAGAGATCCAAATAGCTTAACCTTTGGGTTACAAAGGACACCTAGCTGCTTTGACAGTCACAGAAGGAGGAGTTGCCTTTCAGTTTGTTTTAGCTATCTAACTTAGCTCCTTTTGTTAATTATACAAAATGTTTATCTGCATTTTGGAACACCGATTGAAATACATCTTAAGAACTTTACTTTCAGTCTCCCCATCACAAACCCCTTGCTGACGTGTCTGAAAATCTGGTCCCTGTTGCAGTCATTGAACTGTCAGGAAAATTGGATTTCATCTGCTGCAGAGTCTCAGCATACTCCACTGTACACCAAGTATAACATTCTGTGCACTTTGTGCAACAACTGTATTTGTGCATATGGAAGCTTGAATGAATTCTATGGATCTGAAATCATCAGTGCTAATTGTTGGTACTGCAGAAGAAAGATTTTTGTAGAGCATCTAAAGTTGTCACTAGACGTGAACTGTTCAGTATTCATCTCTTAATTGTGTCTGGTGACTGCCAGTTAACAGGGGCCTGCTTGTTTGATTTGGTTTAGAGATAATATAGGTGCTTGTCCAATGGATGCTGAAATTAAAACCATAAAATTAATTTCCTATGAAATACTGAGAAGTTGTTAAATAGCAAAGGCCTTGTAATGGTGCTAGTCTGTCCAATGGAATACTGTAATAGTAATTGTCATTGGTTACAAAATTATATGGAAAAATGTAATGTGTGTATGTTAATTGTTGCTACTCAAACACTGATAAATAGGGGCTGTAATCATAATTCCTAGATTTTTTTCCAAGTGGAACCACCCCTTCCATGACTGATTAAAACTTAGGCAAACAACCTGTAAACAGTTTGGAAACCAGAAATTTTGTAATTTCTTGTAAAAGATATGCTTATTTTTCTATAATAACCTAGGGGTTACAAGATCAGCTGAACAGGAGAAAATGAAGAGAGAAGTTCTCCTTATTGGTGTGAAAATGTGTTTCCTTATGTCTTTTCTTTGTCTGTGTGTTTGATCAGTCAAAGAATAAAGATTACAGCCAGTAAATTAGCCTTACAAGTGTAGTTAGAAATAGAAGAAAGAAGATAAAGAAGAAATATTTGACTTTTAAGGTAGCATAAAAATTAGATATATTTTTATATCCTTATATGTAAGCACAGTAACTCTTAAAATTTAATAAAAATCTAATTTCCCAAAGATTTCTTGAAACCTTTCATTGTCCCTCTGAAAAGTCAGAAGGATGAAATATTTGTGGTGATCCAAATAAGGTTGTATTTTCACACCTGTATTAAATAATGCAAAGTAAGTGTGCAGGCTCAAAGGGGAAAAAAATCAAGTATTTCAATTGTCCTTCCTGAAATTATTTTTCTGATGTTGCAGTGCTCAAACGGTGCAGTGACAAACAGATAGATCCCCTGTTCTTCATTTGTTGGTGTTCCTGGGGGACTGTATGCCACATCTTTCCAAACTCTATTGCGTTGGCAAAGTGAAAGCAGTTAATCAGCTGTTCTGTGGAGATCTCTGCCTTTAGCTATTGAATTACAAGTTTGATTGATTGAAATAATTTTATTATAAATAAAATAATTTTAATTATAAATCCAAATCTGAATTGGCCAACCATTTTGTGGAAGATACTGCCCTTGGGAGAAGGGTATGTTTCCTGTACTATATAATAGATCAGAAGTTCAGTGGGTAAGTTCAGAGGTAAAGCCCAGCTGAATGACATCCTTCTGTCCATTTTTGAAAATAAAATTCCACTTTTACATTGCTGGCTCTCTCCTCAGCAGTATAAAAGGAGGATGAAAACTAAGATTAAGTGCTTTAAATGGGTGAAATAATACTCATGGTAGTCTACTTTGAAAGTCATTTTGGTGGCTTTACCTCATTTGTTCTTTGAATAAATGTAGTGTAATAAACTGGTAAATGATAATCTAGTACAAACAATATCCAGCTGATTTCAGAAAAATAAGTGATGCTGCAGAGCAGCTGCATTGGAAATTGCAAGGAAATGAATCGAGAACAGGATAGGAAGCTTTATTTACTTTTTTGTGTGAGTTCTTGCTTATGGGGTGTATACCTGGCCATACAGTTATTTTGCTGTAGCTAGCTTGTATTTCACTGAATCCTAATGTTAGGGATGGAAAGTGTACTTGTTTGAAGCTGTGAGAATTTGAGGACAGATGAGTGAACAGAGAATATCACCGACTTGCATTCTTTGAATACCATCTGATTAGCAAATGCTAGTAGGATAAAAGGAACATATGTTTGCTTAGCTGGCCCTGTCTCTTGCCAGGAAGCACATTAGACTGGCATGGTCCAGGTATACCATACATCCACTGTTGCAGGAACAGTGAAGGTCTGCATAGGTGTGAGAAATTCTCACCAATAGTAAAGGCAGCTGTAGGGAGATTTATCAGTTCTGCCAAAATCCTAGACAGCTGTTCATCTCTGAGGGATACATGTGGGATGAGGACAATATGACTTTTGAGTTCATCTTGCTAACACCGAGTCCAGACTCTTGTTTAACTAACTTAAGGTCAATTATTAACTGGCTTTGAAGAAATTTGTCTGGATTAGTAGAAGAAAAATATGGGTTAGGCTTTGTTAAGGCAGACTTTGTCCTAGGCTACTGCTGCCGTCTGTGTCAGGGAGCCTGATTCCCTCACAAAGTGGAACGGAAAACAGAACATGTCTTTGCAGGGAGGTGAGGGATGAAGCTGGTGCTCCTACTGCCTGGTTCATTCCCTGCTTTTTCCATATTTTCTTAAACCTTTTTCCAAGGGTCAAATTTGTGCAGATGCATTGCAGCCCCATGCAGTTGGGTGCCAGTGGATGCCCAGCCTTGTGCCAAAAGACAGATGTGGCTCAGCGACCTATGCTAACGGCACAAGGGCAGTGGAATGGCCCTCTCTCTGCCATTCACCAGTAAATTCATGCCGAAAGGTGAACAAGCCTTAGCAAGGGTGTGCAGAGTGTGAGTTAGTGAGAGACTGATACCAGCCTTCACTAGGCACATTAGATTACAAAGGAAAGATGTGTGAGGTCAGCTCAAGCCAGTTATTTCATAAGAGTGTGATTTGATTAAGGCCAGGCTATGGCCCAGCTATATGGGGCAAGAGATGGTCTGGGCAGTTTTGCCATTAATTTAATGGGAGTACAATCTTCTGCTGGCCTGCAATCTTTATCATTTCATTTTTAAAGTGAGCTGTTTTCTGAAGCTCAGAGGCAGAATTTCTATCGATTATTATATAGCCAGTACTTTATCTTGGCTTCTTGTTTAAATATAAGCTTGTTTATTAGCTGTCAAGCAGCTGTGTACTCAAATATATAAATAGCATAAGGAAAACTGCATTTAACTTTTAAAAATCTAAATTCACTTCCTATGTGAAAATTAATTTGCTTTGAAGATTGTTAGCATTCAGCAGATTAAACTGTTTCATTTTTGTCAGGTTTTCACTTTACTACCTTTTTAACAGCAAGATAAAATACCCATTGAAAGTACAATCATCATGAAATAGTGCAATATAAATAGATGACTTTCATCATAATGCACTGTTTTTAGAAATGTACATAATTTAAACAATTATGTTCCTTGACTTCTCACCAATTAAGTTTAGTCATCTAGGGACTGTGAATTTTAATGAGAAAGCTGAATGGCCTTTTGCAGATATGATCTGTTGGCAGGGACACAATCAAACAAGGAAAGATTTAATCTTTTCTTTTCCCCTTATTTCTTTAAGTGTCATTAAAAAAAAGAAGATAAGAGAAAAAAAATAAGTAGCATAAGAAACAAAACAGCTGTACAGAAATTTTTACAGCCTCATGTAGATTTAATATATTAAAGAAATCTTTGCTTACTACCCCTTGATGGGCTTAAAAGCTACATGAGACGTTAAACGTACTCATGAGAAAATTAAACCTAGAAGCATAGCTGTTACACTCTCATTATTCAGACAGTTCTAATGAACCTTTTCACAAAAATTCTGGATCCAGAATCATAAAGAAAAAAATAAATAGGAGTGACATAGATATTTCAGATGGTGAACTGTGGTCCACACATCTACTTTTCAATGGACAGATCAGAACCCCCTGGGGATTAGAATTAGATTAGCTAAATGCCTAACAGCTGTCTCACAGGCATGAGACTAGATAAAGCAACCAAGCTGTAAATCTGTGCAAACTGCATGAAAGGCTACATAATGCAAATTGATTAGTTTAGGACTTGCATTAATGTGGCTGTGAATAAAAATAACCCACCAACAAATCTGCTCCTGATTTTAACAGCTCCTGAAGAGAAAAACTTAACAGATTAATATGAGGTATGAGTCTACAATGAATTTACATTGTGACCAAAGAAAAAAAACAGAAGTAGTAATCCCCATGAAGTAAGAGTTCTAATCTCTGTGTAGAAAGGCAAATATTTGAGGTTTTAACTTGGATTGATAATGCAATATCATTGCTCTTTCATTTTAAAAATGAAAAATACAAATGCCTGTTGATTTACCTTCAAAGATGGAATATGTGATGTGGTACACAATTCAGTAGATAAACTATCAAAATGGAACCTTAGATAACTATTAGGACTGATTAGTTTTCTACAGTTTCAAGATTGCAACATTTGAAATTAAGACTGATAAGAACATTGCCTTAATTGTTTGAATTTCTTAAATGTACAGAACCTACTAGTAAATCTGTTTCTTAATATTTCTCATCTATTCAAAATTGTGTATCTTTTATTCAGTAAAACCTTATCACAGAAAAATAAACGCCATTTAATGAGTGCTTAATTTAGAAGGCATTTGTGAGCTGTAAAATTTTATGTTGTAACTAGTCAAGAGATTATTATAATTATGAGACAATAAAAACATAGTAAGATCAGTGACCTATATTTTTTCTTTAAGTGCTATCTCTTCATATCATTTTACTCTTTATGTATGGACTGCCACATTAGTATTAATAAGGATTTGTTCTGTCCCGTATACTGAAAGAAAGTGAAGTTTCATCAGTTTGTCAGGCTCTTGGCTGCAGTGAGATGAAAAGAAACCTCCTTGTACGATGCACTGAGTTCCCAAAGCTTTGGGCATGGAATGGTATGCCACTCTGATTGTTTTTGAATGCAGATAGGTAGAAAACTGTTCTGCCTATTTTTAGAGTGAGCCAGAAGTCACATAGTTTGCATAAAAGTAAAGGTAATAATAATAAAAGCCTAAGGTAATAGACAAGATGTACCGAATCAGGTGCTAATGCAGTTACTTAGCTTCTGGCTAGGTAGAGCACAAACAGAATAAATTCATGTACACAGTTTCACTATACTGCTCCCTAAGTGCCCACAGCCATAGAGCTCTTACTCTATCTTCATGCAATGAGAATTCACCATCTAAAACTTTCTCTGCTGTTACCCCTGCAAGGGCTGATATATGTGTTTTTTGAAAAGTATGTTCTGACTGAACTGCTGAAAAACACTGTTCTTTAAATTACTTGTTAACCCTGGAGTTGGGTCATTCACTCAAGTCAAGAAACATTACCTTGAAATTCTTATTACGTTCATAGAGACTTGATCCTAGAAGAGTATCATAATCTATATATACTATTGTAATAGAGCACCTGTAATCCCAGTTCTAAAGATAATCCACTATGTATATGATGCTTAAATGCTCATTTAACTCGAATCAGATTTCCCTCGGTGATAACAGTAATCACTGGTCTTATAGAGAGTCCCATAGACTATTTTTTTTCCACATCTTTCCTATGGATCAGTGATTTTTTTTTTTTTATTTTTTTTTTAATTAAATTTTTATTGTTTTCTGGTCACAGGAACTCACGCTCTGCTATAGCTGTGTATCCTCACTGCTTTCTTCCTGGTTAAGCATTCTGATCAAGCTACAATAAAGTAATAGTAAATTACAGTTCATAAAGCACTGAGCATTAAGTCCATGTTACAAAGAAATTGAAAGTGAACTTACAGATAAGTTGTTTCCTAAATACAAGTTCCCTTTACGCCACTCCTTGTTTCAAGGGCATATTAACAGAATCCAAGCAGTGGACCAAGATTTGAAATGATGGGTGGTATCTATTTTTGGCAAAGGAAGTGAAGGAAACAAGTCTAATCTTATCACCAAATATTTCATAAGTAAATTAATGCATTTATGGTCTCCTTAAACCCTTTATTGTGCTGAAGTTTAGTGTGACTTGGTATTGAGAAATCATTCAACTTATCATGTGGGAAGATTAGAGCAAAATACAGACCTGCATATACACCGCCTTTTAAAATTCTTATTAACTTAGCCCACTGCTGTAGCAGAAGGATTATTTTAATGATGACCATAGAGCTGCAGTGACAAATTAGCTGAATGGAAAATGAGAAAGTAGAGTATGTCTTCTGCTGAAGGTAAGGGAAGACTTTCATGGATAAATCAAGCCTGGTGCTTCTACTGGAGAAAATAAAGTTGAAGCCATTCCTCCCTGTCTCTCGTTCCTTTGTTTTTATTCTTGAACAGTCTGCAACTCTCTTACACTTTCTTGTTATTTTCACAGCATGTGGGATATTTTACACGTGTCATACGGAAATTCTTTGTTCTCTTTTTACTGTTTCAAACCCATTTCTAGCCAGCTGTCAAGTTTTCATTCCTTCAGTGATCCATAGCAGACCATTTGTGATTTGTACTCTGTGGGCCTCTGGTATCATCCTGTGCCTTTATTCTCTAGGCTTCTGCCACTCTCTTGTTCTTGCTCTCCTGAGGGCCCTTGCTACACTTTAATCTCCTGTGCCTTGTCAGTGATACAGAGGAGAAATGTTACTGTGTCTCTTCTGTTAGTTTCTGGTATCAGAATTTTTCTCTTGAGGCTTGCAGAAACTTCCACTTGCTTCTTGTAGTGAAAGGTGGAAACAACCTGCACTCCTGGTGGCTTATCTCAGTTGAACTCCCCAAGTCTCTGAGGACCTTCACCTTTCTACTTGATTGTGCATCACACAGGTGGTAACTTGGAGCATTCTGTTAAAAATGTTTTAAAATCTGACTTTATATGGGAAGAGAATATTCAGTCATTATTTTTGCTGCTGTTGGTGTCTCAGGTCAGCTCTCCCTTTGTGACAAAATTTGAGTGGATGGTCCAATTGTATCTGTCTCATTTCTCAGTCTGATCTATGTTAAAGTCACTGATATTCTAGCATTGACTTCAAAGGATGATGATTTGGTTACTGGACATACCGTGCTGGACAAAGGCCAAGAAGAAATCCTAGTGAAAGAGAGGGGCATAAAACGGGTTCCTGCTGGTTGATTGATACGTTCATTCAATACCTGTGGGTAGCTTAGAGCAGCTGTTTCCATGCCTCACATGCCTGCTACCAAGCTGCTAACACACCCAAGTCACACATACCAATTTAAGATCAATGAAACGGTGGTTATGAGGCCTTTGAGATCCACCCCCTGCATGCATGGTTTTGTGTTCTTTGTTAGGATGACCATAAATTCATCTCTGTGAGTCATCTATATCAAAGTATTAAAGTAGAAAAACTTTTTGGGAGCGATGCTGAAGGTATAACAGTGTGATTTGTGAATACAACTGGTAGGAATTGAGGGTTGTGAATAGATGAAAAAATAGATGTTCTACTTGACATTAAAACATGCATCATATGCTGATAGGTTGTATTGAAATATGATAGCATTTGCAGTGTTTTCCTGTGCATACCTATTTATAAAATTGGGGCAGCTGCACAGGTAAAATGCACGTACTTTTTAAATGAGTGGTAAATGCCCCTCATGTCCTCTTCCCTCCTTAGAAAATAGCTTAACTGTTTCAAAGAATCTAAGGAAACAAGTCACAATTGAGGTGACTTTATCCAAGAAATCTCAGGAATTTATGATTCCTGAGATTTTGGCCAGAATATCTCTACTTGTATCTTGCTTTACTTGCCAATATTTAATTTATCCTCTTCTCACTACTCTCTTATAAAAATACTGCACCATGCCAATATGTCCTTGATTTTATTTTTTTTCAAGTTGATGAGGAGAGGAGAAATTGCCTTTATTGAATTTATTTATTTAGCCAAAGTTAACAATATGTTACTAGTTGTTTTTACAGGAAAAAAAAATCAACACAAAAGCTATGATTAAATGTAGTTGCTTCTTCCACTGGGTAATTTCAGATCTTTTTATCTGGAATGCTGATACTTGAATCAGCATTTTGTTTCATAGCAGGCATAATACAGAATATAAAAGAAAGTTGTGTGTTGAAGCTTCTCATTTCCTTGTTTAAAAAGTAAACCTCCACATGAGGTCCTCTCAAAGGCGAGTACTCCCTGGAGAGCCCATGTAATTGTGATGGGCTAGCATTACCTTTTATGACTTAATGATTTCACTCGTGTTGGAATTTTACCGTGAGTTTTAATGACTATATGTTTCAGTCCTTTATTTTTGTAATGAGAATCAAAATATAATAGTTCTTCTGAACAGAGTTTATCTTCAAGCAAAAGACAGTTCCAGGAAAGCAAACTAAATTATGTGTTTTAAAATCGATTTGCTAGTTTGTGGCTTAACTGCTTTGTGGTTCCAAGCAGTAAGCTCACCAAGGTGGCTCTCTCTTTGCTAGACAGGCAATGTTGTGTAGTATAGAGAGAAATAGAAGTAGTGTAGAATAAAATAGAAAGCAAAATGTAGCCATACTGCAGTGAAGTTTGCAAATAGAAGTATTTCATAGTGAGCAAATCAGGAAGTAAAAGTATCCCTAACAAAGTTAACATCTTTCTTGTAAGCTCCATTGTCTCTGGAATTAGACAAAGCCAGCACTCAAAGGAATCACAGCTTCTTGAATTGGTACCACTCCAAGAATGAAAGCGTATCTTGCATTTTGGGGTGGGTAAGAACAGAGCAAATATGGGACAGAATTGGAAGATACATCTTCCAGTTCCCTGAAGAATTAAGTTTATCAATTTGTAGTGCGCTCTTCTGAGGTGCCAGTCATGCTCTGTAGGCTTTGGCACTGTGTGTAAATATGTTGTTGGTTTGGCTTGGGTTTGGTTTCTTTTGGCTGGTTAGTTGTTTTTTGGTAGGGTTTGTTTGTTTGTTTGTTTGTTTTTTTACAGTGTAACTAGTGAAATTTAGGGTGCATAAATTATCAGATCATGTATTTTTTCTTACAAAGGTCTAGCTTGACATAAAAAACAAAGGGAAAGTTTTGTTTTGAAACTTGAAATGTTAAAAGGTTATTTTTGTGTGGCATTTAATAAAGTGATTAAAGATGCTGTCTATTTCTGATAAAAGTAGAAAGGAAAAATATTATAAATAAAAATCCTATCCTAAAAGGGATTTGAACTCTTAGCCTTCAATGTGTGTGGCTCTTATTTTGTTTATTAGGCTATACAATTAAGCTCATAAACAAGTGTGAAGATTTTGAATGTTAATTTTACCACTGGAGGGAGCCCATATTCCATAAATGCTGTAGAAAATAACATTTAAATGGGGAAAAAATGAACTTTTAAGATATAATACATTTTTTTTCTGGTGCTGACACTGCACGTATGCAGAATTTCTGATATACTTACTATACTGTTAATTTTTATACCTGCCACATAATGTGGAAATTAAAGGTCAGAAGTCAGAAAACCAAAGTTGCTTGCTTGGGATATAGCTTCTTCCATTAAGAGATACTGCATTAAAAAAAAAAAAGAATTATTACCTTAGTTTTAACACTGCAGTTAATGGGTATACCACTAGATTGCTGGATGAGTGTAATTCCAGAGTTTCCAGAGTCTTTGACTTAGTAGTTTAAGTCTGTGACTCTCATTAAGTGTCATTTTTCATAACAATAATAATCTCCTAACGTAGGTGGACTTGCTAGCATGATTTTTCATCTTTTGAGACCTGTGACTTTTTAAATATGATCTCAAGTTAATTTGTTCTAAAGCATGGTTCAAATGTCTAGAAAAGTTACCAGTGCAATGCTGTTTGTCATCATCTTATAATAACCAGTCGACAGGCAAGAAGCTATTAAAGCTTTCTTCTCCCTTGTGGGTTATTTGATTTGTCATTCTCCATTTTTGCAGCCTGTATACTCAAACCAATTTGTGATAACACAACCAGAAAGCTAAATTCAGTAAAGAGTTCATGCTGACATTGATATTCCACACAAGAGGCCCAGTAGGGAGAGATAATGCTATAATTCAGATAACATGATGAAATGAGATCTTGTATCACAAAGACTTTGGTGGATGAAGAAACATAAACATCTCCTTTTTTTATATAAATTAGAAGAAGATGCGGGGTCATACTGAAGTTGAATCTGCTATTTTTATTTAGCTTTGTTACAGATGATTCAGCTGAACTGAGGCTTAGAGGGATGGTTGAATTACAATAGGCTCACTCAACATATTTTAAAAATTTAGATTTACTTTGGCAAGTAATTTTTGCTTCAAATACTTGAAGTAGGTCAGGAGAAAAATGTGCAATAAGCTATGTTTATCACAGGTGAATACTTTAAAAGTAAATTGCATAAGTCTGAAAGAGTTTTAAGTTCCCATAATGAAATCTATATTGATTTACTGTATATTTTAAAGAACCATTTTTTGATAACACAGGACAGTCCTGAATATTCTTGCTTGTAACAGTGAGGCCATAGATACTAACAGTGGTTTATAGTGGCCAAGCTCACTTCCTACCTAATTTTTTTCAGTGTTTTAGTTCAAATATTTTGCATTTGTGATTAATTATGTGCCATTTCTCATCTTGATATTGAAATGGAATGTTCTTACTCGGTTCTTATTTTTATGTAAATGCAACATAGTCTTGCTATGTAGTCTTGTTTGTGGTTTTGCATGTGCATTGCATGGTGGTAACTGAATATAGCTTGTATGTTGCATTTTTCCGAATGTACTTCAAGAAAATCTGTATTCATATGAAAGATAATGGAGCAAATAAAATGAAAATGAAGGTAGAATTCAGCATTTGAAGAGATTAAAGAGGAATTACTATCTTGTAAAGCCATATTGAACGGAGGCAAGAGGTTTTAGAAATTATCATTCTACAGTGTCAGATCTGAGGATTTTTTTCTTGACAAGTTTTTTCTGGCAAGTCATAAGCAAGTAATTTAATCCATTTTTGCTATTTTGTTCTGAAAATCATATATTGAGATGAATACCTGCAAATTTTAATGAAGAAAATTATCCACATATCTTATAAAGAAAAGTGAAATATACCTTAATTAAATACAAATGAAATTAGTATAAATGTTGCCATGAAGTCAAGATAAATGATGGTTGCAGAGTGTTTCTTTTTTGTTTGCACAGTTAGAAGCTTTGCTGCCTAGAATGTGCTATTAAACATGAAGGAATTCCATTTTCAAACAGCTTGCCGACCTCTTCTTACTATCAGGTACATTTAGCCTCAGAACAGCTCTTCAATGACATTTAAAGTGAAGTAAATAGAGTATCTGGCTTCTGTAGTTCTTTTGATGTAGGCATTTCAAACAGTTCAGCCAAAGAGTTTCTTTTCATTAGGGCCAGATAGAGAAATGAAGTTATAGGCTGAAGAAATCCCAAGTCAAAAGTAGTATTTCCAAAATTCTGGTCCAGCTAAATTCAGTAGGCTGCATATTTTAGTCACTATCTCTGAATCCTCACATTTGGAAAATCACAAGTTAAACCTGTTTAATGCTGCTGTTGCTTTACGTCTCTAAAAACTTACTTCTTTTCTTAAAGCAAATCTGTGATGCTCTTCAATCTCAGTAGTGGTTTTGGTCCTCCTTCCTTAGTGGATGTATAGAAAATCAGTATTGGCAATGTTTTCAATATTGTTTATATCTTTGATTCACAAGTATTCCATCAAAAGATCAGTTCCAAATCAAAAAGATCTGAACAAGCAGATGGTGCACTGGAAGCTGTTATTTTTCAGAGAGGAGATACAGGAGAGGCCTCTGTGACCCTGATCCCAGACTAGGTATTCCAAGTTTTTTTCCTGATTGAGCTAAGACCATCTCTTCAGAAATTTCGTAGAAACATCTTTCCCTATTTTCTTTTGGGGTAGAGCAAAGGAAGAATTGCCCATTTTGAATGACAGCTCATACTGAAAGTCTGTTTCTAATGCACATGTTATTTTGAAAAGAAATATAATTGTTTGTGCAACTCTTCATGTTGTCCAAACCTGAGCTTTCATTTTCTGGATAGAAGGGAGAGAAACTATGGGGGGAGAGGAAGCTCTGGAGGGAAGGAAGAAAGAAAATCAAATTGGATTGAAGAAACTTTACTTTGCAGGGGAACGGAAAAGCTATATGGAGGGACCGCATGTCTGTGAAATCACAGTAGAAACTTGCTAATTAGTTAAGTTACTTGGAGAGAAAGACTATTGAAATGTCTGCCCTACCCCAAAAGAATAAATTTACTTCCATATTTGTTGTTATGGTTGATACATACTTGAGAAATTGTGATTTCTTACATATTGCAAAAGACTGAAGATTTTTATTTAGCAGCTTTCTATCTACCAACTATTAGTACTTTCTTCTAAGACCAGACGTTATTTTGCTTGTCCCAGACGTTGTTTGAAGGTAAAGGTCTAAATTAGAAAGATATTCTTCTCTCTGTGCTCAAGATAGCCCTGTATTTAACTTTTGTGTCTGCTGTCTCTAGTTTGCAAGTATACTTACAGTGTTCAAAAAATCCCAGAGTATGAATACGTAATTAGTAAGATGGGAAACTTATTTGTAGCCCCAAACATTGTTAAATAAATTAGATTTAAAAAAAAAATACAAAGGCTCGCAGATATTTTTTTTTTTAATGTATGAATAAGAATTTAATCATATATCATAGCAATGTGTTAATTTGCACTTGGGCACAGATTAAGCAAGGTTGAGGTTGCTTGCACAAGGGAAGAAGGAATAATTCATTTTTCAAACATAACCCACTGTTTGTGTTGCAGTGTCTTTATGAACCCCAATCATCTGCAAGGTCTAATGGTTTCCATTGCCAAGATGAGACACTTCTTTCTTTTTTTTTTTTCCCATTGTCGTGGTTTCAGCCAAATTTACCAAAACCTGAGTGACAGATGTTCCCCCCTCCCCCCACTTTCAGTGTCCTGATAACTTCAAGACAGGAGGGGTTCAAAAAATTTAAAAGAGAATTTAATCATAGATCCTTGCTCATCAGAATAAGATTTCCAAATATTTAAAACTGCATTTATATTTTTCTAGCTCTTTATGTATCCCAGGAGAGGGGAGATGGAGGAAAAGAAGCATAATTAGATAGCTACATATGCAAAGAGTTTTCCAGGAAACACTCAAATTTGTGTTTAAATTAAATGAATAACCTTGCTAAAATAGGACCTTACATTATGACTCTGTCGAAGACAAAACTCCCACAGATTTTCTTCAAATAGAACAAAGCCTTGTATCTTCAGGNAGCTAAGAAAGTAAAACTGTAAAACAGAAAATTGGTTCATTTTACCTCAAACCAGGGCACCCATAAAGTGTTGTGTCTGACACAAGATTAACAGTGCATGTGAAGTGTTTTGGTTCATTGTAAATTACAATACTTTTAATGTGATATAAAATTCAGACTTGAGCCCAGACTTTTTTTAAACACTTAGAAGGGTGAGCTACAGAAGAAGTATAAATCAGTTGTCCTAAATGGACAACTAGTAAAAGCCCCTGTCCAGCAGGCTTTGCTAGGGGCAGGTCCTGTATGACTAACCTAGTGGCCTTCTATAACAGAGTTACTGTGTCGGTAGATAGAGGACGACCTGTGGATGTGATCTACCTGGACTTCTGTTAGGCCTTTGACACGGTCCCCCACAATATCCTGATTGATAAGTTGGAGAGATATGGATTCGATGGGTGGACTGTTCAGTGGATAAGGAACTGGCTGGATGGTTGCATCCAGAGGGTGGTGGTCAATGTCCTGAAGTCCAGCTGGAGAGCAGTCACAAGTGGTGTCCCTCAAGGGTCTGTGCTTGGACTGATACTGTTTAACATTTTATCACTGATATAGATAGGGGGATTGAATGCACCATTAGCAAGTGTGCAGATGACACGAAGCTGTGTGGTGTTGATACACCAGAGAGAAGGGACGTCATCCA
>VZRU01001120.1:0-43532 GCA_013398155.1 Pedionomus torquatus
ATCTCCGTGGCCTCCTCTGGCCCCGCTCCCAGAAGATTCCTACTGGGCACCCATCCATCCACACCAAAGTCAGTCCAGCTCCAGCCAGAAATCCCAAGGACTGAAACCCTGGATATATTCAGGATATATATATGTATATCTAGGGTATATTTTTTCTGTTGACAGAATTGTAATTGTTCTTCCTTTGCTAACAAAAAACGATGCCAAGCAACTTCCCAATCTCTGCTTATGAAGGGAATTTTGGAACAGGGCTGACAAAAGGTAGCTCTGAGAAAGTTTCAGAAAAATAACTGTCTTCTTTCCACCTTAGCATGAAAAATACTGTAAAAATTCCTCTTTATTGCACAGAATTGCTTTGTTGAGAGTAAGGTATTAAGGATGTTTACAAATAATAGAAGAAAATAAGTATGAGAAAAAAAAAAAGGTAGAAGATTTTGTAGAAGAGCAATTTTGAATCTGGCAAAAATAAACTACGGAAATGGTATTCCACAATAGGCTTTTTTTACGTCTTCTAAGCTTAAAAGGTCTCATTAGAGTCAGTTAAGGCACACATGCAAAGTAATGCAAAAATACAACTCTGATTTCCCTTATTTCCAAGGCCAATTTTACAGCATTACCAAACGGTTTCTGCAAAAACCTCCAAGTTTAGTTTCTTGGAAAAATAAGGACACGTTTGAAGAGAAAACCTACGAAACGTCTGCGCAGTCTGAAGTAAGCTTCAGTTTTACAAGGAAAATTACACGCCAGACAACTTCAAACCACAAATGCTCCAAACGTAACACTGAGATCTGTTATTCCAACGTGACAACAGAAAAAAAAACACCCCAAAGCCCTACATGTGAGGAGAGGGTTCAGGAGTGTTAAGGTGTGTAAAGGACTGAGATCCAAAAGGCAGCTCCCTTGAAAATGCCTTTATATATTGGCAAAATCCAAACAGAAGAGTCTTACTGGTTTTCCCCTTCTCCCCAGTGAAATGACTGAGCTGGTGCCGGAGTCTGCGCGGGAGGAGAGGAAGGCTACGGATTTCAGAACAAAAATAAAAATGAAGGATTTGGGAAGGAAGGGCAACTCGACCCCATTTTATACTGAGATAGATAATTCCAGCACTATCTCTGGAGTAAACAGGAGATAAAATGAAGGTATGAAAATGTCAAGCGATAGTAGCCCAGACGTTATCATCCAGGAGTGTCTGCTATTAATATAAAGGAAAGTGCAAGAAATTGTTCCCCTCCCATCCACTTATTTCCAGTCCAGTTTGCTTAAAGAAATAGAAAAGCCAACCTCTGAGGAACCCCTGAATTTCTTATAAAATTGTACAATCTGAAAGTGCCTTTTTTGAATACCAGGAGCCTTAGAGGGCACCTCGACTTCAGGAAGGACACTTTACTAAAACACTGGGGTTTCAAGGGGTTCTTTAGGCAAATACACAGCTATGAAGACCCTCTGCCCACTGGCGGTTGCAGCCAAGAGTTTCCAGAAACAAAGCAAATCAAAGCAACGGAGAAGAAAGGAACCACAGGCTCGTGTGGTAAAACAAAAAGGAAAAAAAAAAAAAAAAAAAAAGGAAAAAAAAAAAAAAAAAAAAAGGAAAAAAAAAAAAAAAAAAAAAGGAAAAAAAAAAAAAAAAAAAAAGGAAAAAAAAAAAAAAAAAAAAAGGAAAAAAAAAAAAAAAAAAAAAGGAAAAAAAAAAAAAAAAAAAAAGAAAAAAAAAAAAAAAAAACAAACAAACACCACCCAACAACCCAATCTAATGGTAAGGAATCAAAATCAGCATTCAGAGCCTTTCGTTCACCGGGCCTTCAACACCCAAATGGAAAAAACCCAACCACAACAAATTTAATGGGAGACAAATGACTGAAAAACTCCAGCTAGGGAATACAACGGAAAAGATTTCTCCCTCATTTTCTAGGCTCTGCCCGTGCAGGTACCTACACAACTGCATTAACTACAGTATATATGAATAAAACCAGTCCTACTCAAGTGTATTATTTAACCAGTAACGTTCAGGTCTAAAGCAGAGCATTTGGATTCTAGCTATCTCCGGAAATATTGCCCCAGGATCTCCAAAGCTATAACCCCCCCCGCCTTTAACTCATTCCTAGTTCTCTTTTTCCTTCGCACAGCGGGACAGACTGACACTTGTGTTAGTCAAATAGGACTGCATCTTAGGAATAAAAAAAAAGAAAAAAAAATAGCATTCCCTGCCAGAGTTTGATCTTCCCAAAGAAGACTGACATTAATTCCCATCAGGGATTTGGAAAGACCCAGTGACAGCAACTGGGATTATCCACCAGAGCCCCACAAGGAACTGAAGGTCTCTCTCCCACCCATAGAAAAGGGGGACAGATGTGCTGCTCCTGCATGGCTTTTCCCACCGATGAGGAGGAACAGACAAACCGTGGTTGGCCTAAAAGTCACCTTGAGTGGAAGGAAGTCAGCTGCAACACAAGGTTCCTCCAGGACAGATGGAGCCATTTCCATTGACAATAAAAGGGATAACAGTTAAAAAGCTGTTAATTCTTACACTTCTGGGCACAATGTCCAGCTGTAGGCAAAACATCCATTTCCCAGTGGTACACCATATAATTAAAAGACTTGAAGTAAAGGAGGATGTTATACCCTTCCTCTGAATTTAAGGAGATTGGCATTTGCTAAGAGCAGAGAGCGATTCGTCCTGGGGATTTACACACATCTTGAGAGATGACGTGCATTTTGTCCGTCACAGACCAGCACTCGGCACTGAGGCTAGAGAAGCAATTACTAGAAGGATCAGGAAAACAGACTCAGGAGGTAAGAACCTGCTGTAACTAAAAAGCTGAAACAAGACCAGGGCAAACCTAAAGAGAGAAACCAAAGAATCCTGTTGAACGCTTGTGGTGACCCAGGTGACAAAAGCCACCAGCCCTCAAACTGCTCACCTGAGCCTGGTCACTAAACAGACACCGGGGACGTCTGACACTGCTGAAGACACACATTGATCTATTTAGCCCTACATTTAGCTAATGAAGAATTTCTGGTCAACATGTTCTTGAAATAAGAGGCTACTTGTCAGCAACAGCTGCAGCTTCCAGCTAAGGACAGGAAACCCAGCATCACACCCGAGTTATCGCTAAGCGCGTCCCCTTCCAGTTCCTTCACATCGACAACCTCGAGGCAGCTCCGAGACAGGCTCCAAAACCTCTCCTTGAGGTACTCAAAAAGCTGGTTTATTCATTTGGGTATTTCCACTCAATTTTTTATGCCCCTGTTAATGCTGGTTACAACTTTACAAGCATATTCACCCACTGATACCTTCCTACAAATCTCCGCTGCTTTTTATTTCGCTAGCGCTGATCTTTATCCTACGGTTAAAGAGGGACCAGTGTCTAAGAAGTTGATCTTTAAGCTTCAGTCTGGTTATTACGTGTTCTTTTACAGCCCCGGCAGGTTCTGCTGTGGTTAGTGGAACATCTCATCCAGCTGGCAGGCAATTAGCACGACCTCGTCTCTCTTTCTCTGAGATGAGCCATTACCTTCCCGTGTCAGCTCCCTCTCACCTTACGCCATCGACATCTATCGCTCTCAGCAGAGCAGAAGCCAAACTTCAGGCCCAGGATAACGTCTGGGAGAACGTTACAACTGGCTGATTTTGAATCTTACCTTGTGACCAGTCTCCCATGGACTGGTCGGAGAAGCCACGCTGCCAAGCCCAGGAAAGGAGAAGGAGAATCCCCTTTCCAGCACAGTGAGAGCGTGAACCCCCAAAGCGTCCCCCTTTAGAGCTGCCGAGAACTTTATACACCAGTAGGAGACAAGGGAAACAACCAAAAAAAAAAAATACAAAAATCTGCTTGATGTGGGCAAGGATAATCTAACTATGCCCGAGAGCAGAGAAATCAATATAGTTATTTTTAAAATTCACTAAACCTGCAAAAACAACCCAAACCCACACACTCCTGGATGTCTCTCTCCACGAATCCTCTCTCCACCGACGGGCTGGAGTGTACACACTCAGCTGGTATTTCATTAAGTCCCTGTTTAACTTAAAATGAGATTTAAACAACCCTTTCACCCTTCCAGTGTAACAGTGTTCACACCTCATCCAGAACCTCACAGCAAGGCACCAAAGGGTTAATTAACACGTCTGCGGCGCACGGTTGCGGGGATATTAAATGGAAAGCTCTGAACAGACAAGTGTCACCGGGTGCAATGGAAATAAATTGGGCGTCTCCTTCCCCACTTGGACTTTCTCTCCCCAGATTGGCTCGGGGCTCTCTGTGCCGCTCGTTGGGTAATTTCACGCTACGCTGCTTAACAATGTAAGCACGGAGGCTCAATCTAAACCCGCACTTCCCAAATGTCACTTGTTTGTGAACACATGGCTGAACCCAAAATTGCTTTTAATATTAGAGCGGTGCCTGCTGGCACTGCTGTAGTTAAGGGTCTGTCAGAATTTCCATGATAAACCCCATTTTCTGGGGTGTGATACCATGACCGTTTGCCACAGATCAACCCTCTATACAAGGTCACAGCAGACAAACGTGATTTTTAAAAATTTCCAACCAAGTTTGCTTGGTTATTGTTGAGTTTAAGACACTAAACAGCGATTCGAGGCCTCGTAACGCTTCTAGGTTTGCCTTATCATCCTTTTAACTCCAGAACAAATTCACATGCCCCGGGGGCCGGTCTGCAGCCTCAGCGGAACACGACGGGATTACAAACACCAAGGCAGGGTTCACTGCTCAAATATCGGTCAGGGACAGAGAGGACAAATACCTAACTTTTCAGCAGGAGGGTTTTTCTGTCGAGAGAGTAATTTCAGTTGCCATTACTAGCAATTTAGAGGTGTTACCCCACCGGCGCCGTGAGTTCCTGTGTTTGCTATTCCAGGGCATATTTCCCTTTTCTATTTCAAGGCCCATCCATCAGCATGCCCATCAGAAGATCCTTTCACACCACTGTAGTTTCAAAAATGTAATAATAAAATCTATTTCTTTCTTTTAGAAAAGGAGAGAGCTCAAAAGGCCAAATTTGTTGGCTAACAGTGGAGCCCTTTAAACACGGGGCTGAATATTACCGAAAAAAAATAATAAATCAATGAGACAGACACTTCACCTTTCAGGAACCTGCTGGGCCTGAGCTTGTCTTCCATGGGATGAGCTGCTCAGACACCAATTACTGTGCCATAGGACAGTCCAAAATTGCCTGCCTGCATGGCTGAGGAGGATACAGAATACCAAAGGGGGGGGAAAAGCAAGAAAAAAGGTCCCGTGGGGTGACAATCATCTTCCTTTCCCAGTTGGGTTAATGATGTTCACTTATTAAAAGGGAAAAATAGGAAGGAACAGCATGGGGTCTTTTTGTGATTCTACAAGATGTCTTGAAGCCCACAGTGCCACCAACAGCACGAGCCTCCAGGAACAAGAAAAAACAACTCACATTAGTCATAAAGCGACCACTGGGGCTGATTAACACCCAGTGCTGATCGCTACTGAATATAATTCTGCGCAGAAAGTTTCAGCTTGGCTCAAAAACGGCCAAAGCCATCACAGTGGAGAGGTGGTGGGTGGAAAAGGAGGGTGTCAAGGACCCCAGGATCTCAACGTCGCCGTTCGGTAATCATCTACCTCTCACTGCTCTCCAAACAGTGCCCTTGACAAAACCTTTGCAAAGGAAAACCAGACATCACTGCACCGCTCCACAGACAGACTGCAGCCCCCTTTGAACAGCTGGGTTTGTCCCAAAAAGAGCCTTTCGACGCATTACAAAAGTTAAAGAGTCTAGTTGAGCTGACAGGAGATACTAGAAATGCTATTCTAGAGTGAAAAGCAAGGCTGCCTTTCTGGAAAAGAACATCTCGGGCAATTTTCCCATGCTACCCCCACTGTAATCGTTTCTCCCAGTCCCAAAGACTGTATGGAACCGATCCCCAGTTGAAAAATTCACAGATCCTACGGAATCAGTTACGCTGAACAGCTTTACTGCACACTTCAAGAACAGAGAACACGGTACGTGCGCTGTCGAGAAAACCATCGCTGCCTCCAGAAGTGTCAAAGTAACAAAACACAGAAGAAATTCACCCTAATGAGAAACAGCCACTTCAGCACGACTCTCCTCTTCAAACTTAACTGAGTGCACAGATTAGAGAAATTCAGATATTTTCAGAAGGTTATTACCACAGTCTTATTAAAGCTTGAAAGTATTTCCAGCTTATTGCTTCCCCTTCAGTATGTACCTAATGAATTGTATTTAGTTACATCAGTCACCTTACTCACTGCGAAACGCGGCTTGGACGCATCAGAAAACCAATCCTAACTTAAAAGTCCCCAGATAACCTCTTCACAAGGTGGAGACACCATCTAGCATTTGAGAAAGTCATTACTGCGCCCTCAAAACGCCATGGATTATCAACAGGCATAAACCAGCCCCGCGGCAGGATGGAAAAGCCCATCGTCAGATCAAAGGCACTTCCCATTTCGTTCCTAAGGTTCCGTCTCTTGTTCCCTTGTCTGTATTTCACAAGCGGTTTGAAATGACCCTTCAAGCCCAGCGGACGCCCACCTGGGTTGCCATTTTTCCGTAGTCGATCCATCGCAAAGTGGCAAAGTTAGTAGACTCGGCGCAGTTGAAGCCATGGTTGAAGCCGGCATGGTAACCGTAAGGAAAGGTGATCATGAACTCGCCGGCTTCTTGGGTGATCTGAAACACAAAAAGGAAGAAGAGATGCCCCACGCGTCAGTTGATGCAGCAGCTTGAGAACAGAGCCCTATAAAAAAAAAAATAATTCACTGATTAAATCCCTCTTAACTAGAGGGCAGGCAGAACAGTCATTACCATCCCTCTTAACTAGAAGGCAGCAGAACAGTCATTCCCAACTCTTGGCTAAACCTAGAGCAATGTCTTGTTAACTGCAGAAGCATCAGAGTTTTTCTATTAAGTAAAAAAAAGGCAGTACAACGGATGGAAGGGGTCACGAGATCTGAACTATTTAGACTCACGGGCTCCAGTTACAAAAAGGGCCTCAGGCTGCACCATTCCTAAAGATCAATCTTTAGACCGCGGCCACTTTAGCTCACGGCAAGTCCAAATCTACGCTCCCCCCTCCACGCTGGTGGAGCCAAGAAAACCAGATTTCCCTCCCAGCGTTGCAGGGTCCTACAGAAGCACGTGTCACCTTGCACCGCATTTCTTTCCCCGCTCACATTTATCAGTCTTACTCCCATTTGGTCACCCATAAATCAAACAGCCTAAAAATTACAGTCCACCATTCATCTAATAATGAATTAAAATTAAAACAACACCAAGCGTTATGGACATTATTAATATAAGGTTTAAAAACGCTGAAGATTACAGCTGTAATCAGAGGTCAATCGATTTGTGATGCTTCTAGTAAACCTCTTTTAAAGTCTTACACAAAGAAGACATTGGGGAAAAAATGTAATTTAATTGTTAAGAGATCCTCACCGAAGCTTGTGGTGATAGAGCAGGCTTGGAGCAACCCTGCCGGGCCAGCACCTCCCTTCTAGGGATTAGTAAAGAGGCAAAATTTGCCCTTTCCTGTCTTTCCAACCCAAAAGTGCTGACAGAGCTTTCCTGGCAGGTCACACACCAAGCAAATCCATCGGGATTCCCTCCCACCAGCAGTAACTCAACAGAGCAGGTCAGAGCCTGCTGAGATTTCAGAGGATCTCCACCTATAAGCACAAGGATGGGTCCAACCAGAAAACGTGAACAGACATTAGCAGAATACTTAAATATTTAAAAGAAAAGAGACTAAGAGCCGGTGTGATAATCCAAGAGGCTTCTGCAGTATTTTGGGATAAAGGGTGATGAGTCCAGCCTGTACCCAGCTTCATGGAGCATCCTCCCATCCAGCCCCCCCCATCATAAATCAAAGCGGAGCAGGAGATTGCTAACTTCAGGAGACGGAAAGATTATGTTTCTGTCAGGAAATCTACATCCTGGTGTCTTCATTTCAAGCCCACAGTGTACGTCCTCCGTGTCACTGCTGTCAACATTATCCCTACAATAAATTAGAAAGCACTCAAGATGATGGATAGGGCATGCAGAAAAGTAATAACTATTGAAGAAAAGCCAGCGCAAACTGCCACTCATGGAGAAAGCCCGAAATTTACTGACTTCTGCAAGCTCTTGAAGAATAAATGGAGAAATCAATAGGAGATTACAGAAATACACATTTTTAATTATTAAAAAGCCCTACTATTGATCTGTTTCTTTTTTTTTCCAGAAGTAAATACCATTACAGAGATTTATAAATGCGTGCCTATTCACTCCATTGAAATCTGCCAGGAATGGAGATGAAGGGATCCTATCTCTGTTTCTAAAGAAAAATGGCACATGTTCTCTGTTTCTGAATAACAGCGACCCTCCTTCAAAAGCCACTATTTCGGGACAGGAGGTATTCACATACAGGCTGCTCCAACTAAAGAGATCTCCTCCTCCTTTTTACATTTAAAAACATCCTTCCAGTGAGTGCCACAGAGGAGAGAGAAGCTGGCATAAAAAACACCCCCCCCAACTCTGTAAATCGGGATTGGGAACGATATTTAAATAACGTGTTAATAATCCCCCTTCCTTTAAAATGCTTGGGTTTGACAGTGACACAGCCCTTTTTAAAAAAAAAAAAAAAAAAAAGAGGGAGACAAGAATTCCATTCTTAGTATTAAAGTGTGTATTTTAAAGGTTTCTACATTTACTCAGAACAAAGGAGACATCAGACATCAATCTGCAAAAAAACTTTGTGTCACAAAGCACAGTGGGAAGATTCATAGCAGGAAGCCCAGCAAAGCAGGAAAAGACTTTTAACCAAGCAAGAAATGACAGGTTCCCTAATTCAAACCACTTAGTAGCCATCCCTATCACCATACAGCCCAGCAAAGCTGGCTTGGGACAAGCTTAGGAGGAAAGTTTTCCTCTGTTGCCCTTTTACCAACTCCTCCGCTCCTCTTGGTTATTGATCACTTAGTATTTAATTACTAGTCAATACCACTTTCCTCAGATAGATGGAAAAGCAAACACGTAATAGTGTATTACCCTGGAGAAAAACATCCCTACCTACAACACTCAAACAGCTGAAGTCCTGAAAGAATCGCCCTCGCTTGCTGAGTCCGGAGCACGGCCCCAGTGAGCTGCTGGAATGAAAAGGGCAGGAATTCATTCCCATTTCCTATCCTCCTCCATTCGGAGGACGGCTGCATATCACCAGAGGATCATTTAGAACAGGTAGTGTGCACCAACAGGTACTTTTAAAATGACTGGGTTTAGCTTCTTTAGGTAAGCAGCGTAGGCTTTCTGGGCTCTGCTCAGGCAACCACTGTGCCACTTCGGGCTCCTGGTTAAAGCAATTTCATCTGGAAAACACTGCAAGAAGTAGCAAGCCAGCGTTCAACTGATACTGCAGAAGAAGTGCAAGAATTCCTTAAACTTCACAGTTTAGGACAATAAATGAAGATATGGTCAGAGGGATTTTTCAGAAGCTTCCAACTGGCTACTGGTTTTGTACTCTTTTATGAATGTGGTCAGGATAGAGAATATATTTTATCCTCTATCAAAAGTAATTTCTCAGGAAGGCATCTGTGCATTAAACTGAGATGCATCCCACATTCCAGCCCACACACATCCACTTCCCTGGAACCTGGAGAGTAAAAATTATTACCAAAAAGGAAAAAAAAAAATAAAAAATCAGATCCCACAATTAGGTGTTTTCGTTATTATTTTCAAGCATGTGTGGCAGGCAGCTGTGGTTTCACCCTTGGGAATCAGGCTCCACCGAGAGGAACTACAAGAAAAATGGTTTGTTGCTCTCTATGAACAATTTAATATCAACCCTCGTGTGCAAACGAGGCTGGGTCTGGCCACCCATGTCGAACCATAAGCACCACGATGCTCTGTGCAAGTCTCCCCTGCACTGCCAGCAAGCTCATCTGACAAGCCAGATGATCACACTTCAAATTTCATTCATCATAGCCTTCCACTAGGAAAAATGAAAGTCTCTGGAGCAGTAAATTGAATGAATACATAGTTTTTATGCTGTAAAAGAGCCAAGATCTTTTACTTCCATCTCAAGGAATCACCAGGCTCATCAAATAGGTGCTGCGCTGTCTCAGGTGGACTAACTCTAGCAAAACCACGCTAAAAAAAAAAAAGAGATCAGAATTGGAGAGTTTACTTTGACAAAGATGGCCATAATATCTATGGATGGTGATGCAAAGGGGATGGGGAAGGATGTAGCAGTTAGAATCGGGCATTCTTTGATACTTTCCCCTGGAGCTGAGTCCCGGCGCCTCCAACCCAGTCCCGTTCCCCGCATCCAGAGGCTCCGTGCCGGCAACACAGCGGTGGCAGCGGTTGCTGGTCTGATTTCACACAGATACTAAATCCGCCATAAGAACGCTTGGCTGAGGAGATTTACTTCTTGCCAGAAGACTTTAAGAATAAGCATATTAAAACGATCAGACCAAATAAACACGACCTCTCATTTCAAATAAGAGGACTTAAAAGATTCTTGGATCCGTACCGGCTTAGCGCAAAAGGAGCGCTTGCGCAACGGAGAACCAGCACGGCTCACTCTGGGTTTATTGGTTCATACTGGATCCAGGAGGAAAAAACAACCCACGTCTGCATCCAAGAATTACCAGGGAGTTATGCTGCCTATTGATAAGCCACAGCATCGGCACTACTTTGCCCCTCTCTACCTGGAGAGGGTCCCTAATTGACAACAGCAGCGCTAACGAAAGCTTTTATGAAGAGAAGCACTTCACAGAGAGTGTCTTGGCCAAACCACAAATCCTCATTTACAGGCAGCCACCTGCTATACACTGATAGGATACATTTAGCATAATAATGCATTTAGAAATTAAGCAAATTGCTCCCCAGTGGCTCGCAATTAATTGTTTCCTTAAGAGAGGGGTGTTGTGCTTCGTGCACCTCAACAACCGGCCAGTGTCTTCAACGCATCCTTCGTACGTACCCGGTCAAAAGGAATGCCGTACTTCTTCAGGATCGAGGGTGAAATGAGGGTCATCTTGTGACGGAGGAAAGCATCGCATCCCTGAGAGCTTCCTGGAAAAAATCCTGCGGAGACATTAAAAAAAGAGAAGCCTCACTATAGGAACATTCTGTCCCATCCCATGATTATTTCAGCAGGGACAAGCTGACAATATGAAAACCCACCTCAATACTTTATAGGGATCAAAACAACAGGCATACGAGCGAGGATGCAGTAATTAGCACATCCCTCATTGTTTAAAATACCAGATAAATTTTGTGACAAAAGCTGGCACGTTGAGAATCTAAGGCTTCTACATGCGGGAATAAGCAGCCTGGCTGAAATCTCAATAAAACCCTAACAAATCAAGAAACAGAACTTGTCTGTCTCGTGTTTGGGCGAGCACCCTAAGCCCTGAGCCACCCTCTGGTAAGCCAAACAGGGCCAAGGAAAGAAGGACAAAGAGGCACCACCTCCTCCAAACCCTGCCCTGGCCCTTCTATACCTTCTCTGGTGGGCAGCTACGCTATGGTATTCCTGGGAAAATTATACAACTCTTCAGTTTCCAAACCAACCTGCCCCTATACGTCATGCCCTAAAGGGAAAAAAAAAATTAAGCCTAAGAATATTCAGTCAAAAGAAAGAAAGGAAATAAAACATATTGGTCATGAAGAAGGAGGGACACCCGTTCGCTGGCCACCACCGTGATCCCACCCAGCACCTCAGCTCGACGGGGTGTGAAGTTCTACCACGGCTACAGGATCCATGCTGAGCTATCCAAACAAATCCCAAATCACTAAGAATCCTAACACTGCGGTAAAAACTGAACCAACCCCCTCCGCAGCAACACTTCGCTCCCAGAAACATCAGTTCACCCCCCGTAACACCATTCTGTCGGTGCCCACGTGTCCCACTCCAAGCGGGTGATTTAATAACAAATTATGTGTTTATAGGGATTGAAAAACATCACCATTTAGGAAAATAAATAACCCGAGCTCTGGAAACAAAACTAATTGATGAGACATAATGGAAGGGGTTTCAGAAAGTGAAAAGGATTACTGGATTCCAGGTTTTCTTATATTTTTTGTACTAAAAGCATTTCAATTAAAATTATGACTGTCTGCTACCCAGCCTGTCGGCCCTCTCTGCAGTTCCTCTTTTTAATGCACAGTTTAAGTGGCTCTCATTAAAGCTACTAATAAAGAAGCACATTTTAAGTGATTAGCACCAATAACATGGCAACACATTAACATTCTCTCCATGGGTTCCACCACTCTCCCAGTGAGCCCATTTACAGCTCAGCTATTCATTTTCCATATTAATAGCACGCTCGTTTCTCCACACTCAACTCCTTCATGGACCACGGGGGCACGGGACGGGGAGAACACCCCAGAAACACCGCATCGTCGGGGCTTCAAAACATCACCCAACCCAACTTCCAGAAGGTGGCGAGCAACGGAAAACTACGAGAAAGAGGAGATGATCGATAATTTGCTTCTGCTACCGACAGTGCCAACTGTCGGTGTGTCTCAGAAGCCAATCATCGGTAAAAATAACTCCTAAACAGCAGGAGAATTAGCAATAGCGATGTCAGGCTTCGGTGCGGTTATTTCAGGTTCTACCGAACACAAGTCATCTGGATTTATGGACTTTTTAACAGGTGAAAAAGTAACTTGTAAAGCCTGGCAAGTGACTAAACTGAGCTGCAGCTCGGAAATGCGACATTTCCAAGCAGCGATTTTCAATATTATTAGTATTGGAACACAAATCTTATGAGGAGAGGCTGAGGGAGCTGGGGGGGTTCAGCCTGAGGAAGAGGAGGCTGAGGGGAGACCTTCTCGCTCTCTCCAACTCCCTGAAAGGAGGCTGCAGAGAGGCGGGGGTTGGTCTCTTCTCCCAAGTTCCAGATGACAGGACAAGGGGTGATGGCTTCAAGTTGCACCAGGGGAAGTTCAGGTTGGATATTAGGAAATATTTCTTTCCTGAAAGGGTTGTCAGGTATTGGAATGGGCTGCCCAGGGAGGTGGTTGAGGCCCCATCCCTGGAGGGATTCAAGAGAGGAGTTGACTTGGTGGTCAGGGATATGGCTTAGTGTTGGGTGGTGTGGGGTGGTGTTTATGGCTGTTGGGGTTTTTGTGGGGTTTTTTGAGGTGGTTTTCCCCCGCATTGGTTGGACTAGATGGTCTTAAAAGCTCCCTTCCAACCTAGGTGATTCTGTGATTTAGGAACGGCGCCTCTCGGTGCGCAGGAAAGCAAGCCAGCCGTGCCCCAGGACATCTGTGCCCACTTCTACATTTATCCTACACAACCAGTTGCTCCCTTCGACACCCTCCCCTTTTTATTATTCAAGCATCACCAGGCAGTAGAACACCCGGCCGTCAGCAAGCGGTGCCGTTCCGAGGGATTTCCTTACTTGCCAGAAAAAACAAGATCAGAACTTTTCTTTCACTTCGCACAAGAACAGGCTCTGCCAGATTCTCTTGCCCATTTCTGCTGCACTCACTTCACCAATAGATTTAAATCATTAAAGCATGCTTCACTGAAGATGAAACACATAGATTTTGAGGTAATTATTCCGGGACAAGAGCTTTTTTTAGCCGGGCAGCGCCTAGAACATTTGCAAGTGAATGAAAATAGCAACAAAAAAAACCCAGACGCAGCATCAACAAATTAAAAAATACATATACTTCTCTGGTCAGACACCTTCCCTGAAGCTTCCAGGGTGACCAACTGGAAACGAGCAGCGATGCCAAGGAGGGGATGCGAAGTCTGTGCCCGCTGCTCCTGCTGGGGTGGGTGGCACTCACCTGGTGACCTTGGCAAGGACCCACACGCAAGGCAAGGACTCAGACAGGATGGTTTTTTGGCAGTTTTGTAAGGCCACGAAGTTACAGCCAGCCAGGTGAGAGGTGGAAGTTTATCACAGCTTCAAGCTAGCCCTGCTCTAGTCCTTTTTCCCATTTTAAGAAATACAAAGGAGGATGAGGCTGGAATAAAAGGGAAGCCACCAAACACAGCGTGTATTGTTACAGGGCAAAGTGAGAACCCCACCAGCCATTCTCCAAGAACACCGTTGCTGAACTTCTAAGCACTTTCCTACTTAGGACTGGAAGTAATCAATGCTAATACCAGGTATGTATCATTTAGGGTGTAGGAAGAAAGAACAGAATAGCTCCTACCAGCCTTTTTCTTGCAGATTGTGTGTATGGGAGTGTCAGGGGTTTTCTACCATAGAATTATAAAGTGGTTTGGGTTGGAAAGGACCTTAAAGCCCACCCAGTGTCACCCCCTGCCCTGGGCAGGGACACCTCCCACCACACCAGGTTGCTCCAAGCCCCCTCCAGCCTGGACTTGAACCCCTGCAGGGATGGGGCAGCCACAGCTTCTCTGGGCAGCCTGGGCCAGGGTCTCACCACCCTCACAGCAAAGAAATTCTTGCCCAGATCTCATCCCAATCTCCCCTCTTTCAGTGTCAAACCCTTCCCCCTCGTCAGAGTGCTCCCCTCCCTCACTGAGAGCCCCTCCCCATCTCTCCTGTAGGCCCCCATTAGGTACAACCTGAGTTGGGGTCAGGCTGCGTCAGAAGATGGGAGGTTTTGAGAAAAGAGCTACAGGAGTTGCAAAATTCACTGACAAGTTGTCTGACTCCAGCTAATTCCACCAACGCAAGTCTTGCAAGATGACACCCTAACAGCCAGTTCAATGTCGATTCTTTATCAATCTGTTTAAAAACCAAGGGTAGAATTCTGCCCAGTTTTCACCCAGTGCCCGCCCCATCTGCCCCAAGCTCACCTTTCGCCAGGCGTTCCAGCCTCTTGCCGTGTTCCGGAGGTATGGCATACCTAGGGGAAAGTTAACACAAAAGGAAAGAAAAAGAAAAATCACTACAACACAAAAACAGTAAAAGAGAAAGGCGGCTAGAAACAGGCGTGGGAATAACTTTTAGCACAGCAAAGTTACAATTAACATCTGGAAACACAATCAACATTGTAGAAGTCTGGAAGGTATCAATAACACATAATTATAATACATGGAAGAAAGCCAATATTTTAATAAAAATCCTCAGATGCGTTACATGATGTGTTATTTTCCTGCTATTTCTTAAAATCGAGAAGAGAAAGCGATGACACAGCACTGGAACAAACACAAATAAATCAGCGTAGGGAAAAGCAGGAAGGTTTTCCGCTGGAAAAGGATCTGCAAAACAAACCCATGAGACTGTGCTAGAGATGAACAAGCTTCAGGTGGGCTGGAGAGGTCTGCAGGAGGGTCTGTGTACATTGAAAAAAATGACCAAGAAAGCCACATTAAAGTTGCAGAAACAGCACTGCGTGTGATGTTTATTTAAAAAAAAAAATAATCAGGAAGGTTTCAAAGGCTTGGTTTTCTTCCCCAAAAGTCGTTCCTCACCTTCCCGCTTTCGTGTTACACCACCTCAGAATTCACTGAAGCAAAAAACAAATCAGGCGACGAAGATTCTACGTGTTGGGGTTCTAACGAGGGAACTAAATGCCACGATACACCTGAACACCTCGAACGTGACGACACACAGAGCGGTGCCAAGGGAATTTGGTAAATCACTGTTTACATACCGCAGCGAATTAAATGCCTCTCTCATACTCTTTTTTTTATAACGGTGAATTTTGAAAATTTACATCTGTGAGACTGTCATTTATTGCCAGCTATAACTTTTGTTCCAGGCCAATAATAAAAGACGCATTCTTTTTGTTATTTTCCAATAAAGATGTCAGAACCATCGCGGCTCGTTCTAACAAGCTGAGAACAGGATATTGTCGCCGGCAGCCGCGGGATCTCAACGGCGGGTAAATAGTATTGCTCTGCTTATCCCAGGATCTCTGGAAATACACCTGATTTTAGAGGGCTTTCAGCCAGTCCCCTGGCTCAGCTGCTCAATTTTTAAGGCTAAAGTTTCTCTGCAATGTAAAGAGAAATAATGCGAGTTATTATTTCCGTATTGGTTTTAGACAAAACCAAAATTTACCTGTCGTGGTCTGGCAGGTTAGGAAAGGTAACGGGACCGAAATCATCCGTAGGACGCTTCAGGATTTAGACGTTAAGCCGATTTAAAGCGATGGCTTAAAAACAAGAAAAGAAATCTAAGGAAAAACAGTATGGAGCACCTAATCTCGTAAAATAATAAATATTGCAACGGGCTCCCAACGTTCTCTGACCAAAGTTTGACAGTGCCTTAAATTGCATAATTATCAAACAATTCAATTTCATTTGTCTGGGACAAAGCTAGTGGCTTTCGTTTTACAAAGACCATTCATCACTTACATAAAACGTGATAAAACTAATCCCGATCCAAAGCTCCTTTGTGGGATTAATGTCCCTTAAAACAGGGAAATGAGACATTCCATTCCTTCTGGGAAAAACGCCGAAGGATTGGGAAAGAACTAATTTATGGCTACAAGGCTGCCGATGATTAATGTAATATCCCCAGTCTACAATGCAACCTTCACTTAATTAGTGCCTGTAATTGGGAGTTGTAAAGATAAGATTAATTGAATCTTGAGGATGTTAAAAGTTTAATACATTGGAACATGGTTATTGTGTTATCTGGAACTGCAGACTGCAAAAAGCCAAGTGGAGCTCTTTAGAGAGCGGCCCACGGAGAGACAAAGGAAAATGGATGCGTTTGGAGGGAAACCAGCAGGAGAGAAGGAATTTCCAGCTTATAGGAAAGGCCTATATGTAATAATTTACAAATCAGAAAACCCTACCACAGAACAGCCTCTTGGTAATAGCTGACTCCAATTTTAGAAATTAACTTTTTTTGTTTGGGCCAGGCTTTCAGGAAGCAGAGCCTGTAACATCCTGACGCCTTTATTCTTAGGAATTCACAAAACTCACTGCGGGAGAGAATTAAAAGTGAGTCAGATTCTGGTTTTGAGTCACACTCCCAAATCGGACTGATTACCATAAAGATAGCAATAAGGAAAGAATTTGGGCTGCTGCTTAAAACCAGGAAGAGAAACAGAAGGCTCCCGCAAGGATGGCACAGATCGAGGTGGCTCAATCTCGACAGAAAATGATTGATTATTGGGTGGAATAACAAGGGAGGCAACAGGGAACGCCTGGAAATTGCTGCAGTCAAAGGAGGGCTGTTATTGAGCACAGAAACATCCACCAAGGGCTGGTTTTTGTGTACGACCTTATGGTACCGTCCTCCTGCTCTCACGATGACAAACGGCCGGGGCGCGTCGTGGGGACGCGAATCCTCGCGAGAGGGAACTGCCAAAACGCCGTGTTCCGTAGGACTTGCTACCACACCCCTCGCACCCACGGCCAAGGCTCAGAGCCACAGCAAAACATCCCCAATTCCAGAGCCAACCGACAAGATAGAATCATCAAATCATCCAGGCCAGAAGGGACCTCCAAAGGTCATCCAGTCCCACCTCCCGCAGTCGCAGGGACACCCCCAACTAGCCCAGGTTGCCCAGGGCTTCAACGAGCATCACCTTGAAGATCTCCAGGGAAGGGGCCTCAACCACCTCCCTGGGCAACCTGTCCCAGTGTTCCACCACCCTCAGAGGAAAGACATTTTTCCTAATATCCAACCTAAATCTACTCTTCTTTAACTTAGATCCATTGCCCCTCGTCCTGTCACTGCAGCCTTTGTCAACAGCCCCTCCCCAGCCTTCCTGGAGCCCCTTTAGGTACTGAAAGGCTGTGATTAGTTCTCCCCGGAGTCTTCTCCAGGCTGAACAACCCCAGCTCCCTCAGCCTGTTCTTGGAGCAGAGGTGCTCCAGCCCCCTGCTCATCTTTGTGGCCCTCCTCTGGACCTGCATTATGCATGGTAAAGCATATCTAAAAATTTCTATGTGCAAGACTTTGAAAATTTTAAGGTGTTTTTTTTCCCACCCAATAGTACAGTTATTTTCCTATTAGTACCCCAGCCCAAATACTGAACGTAGATTTCCTCTAGGAAAATACCCCCAAACTCCACCCTATTAAAATCTTAACAAAAAATTAAATCAAAACACATGTAAAATCACTTCCCTTCTCTTTCCCGTTCACAAGGAAAGAAAAAAATTATAATCTCAAACCCAAGCAAAATATCACTTTTATATCAAAATAGACTATGGTATCCCCAAATTTGGCTGTTTAGATTATCAGGCTGAGAACAGCCCAATGCTTTACCTCTGGCTGATGGGAGCAGTTTGGTGACATCCCTTTGCCCCAGCAGGATGGACTCACTTCGATCCATCCCCAAGCAGACACTTCCCTTTACCCACAGCAAAGACGAATCTTCCATCACCCCAAATAAACTGAACTAAAGAGAAGCGACAGTGGGAGCATAAATATTTTAACAGCCCTTTTTTCTTTTATAGACTTCTCTGTTTCGGAGAAACCATCTACTGCAGCCCCCAGAAAACACAACAGCACCCAAAACACTGATCTTCAAGCGCAGAATCCGTCCCTCCTCGTTCAACCTGGTTCCCCAATAAAATAGTTGCTCAACCAGCAACTCCTTTAATATCTATCAAAGTGCCAAGAAACCCGGCTCGCAAACACACCACGAGAGTAATGCCCCAAGGACGTACGTCCCAGGGTCAGCCTTGCAGTAGGTGACCAAGACGAAGGGCCGAGTTTTAGCCGAAAAGCTGCCACTCAGCGATTTGTGGGATTACACGGTGAATAACGCCTCCGGCTGCTTCGCCGGGGAGCCCAAGATTTACACAACAGGGAAAAAAATTTTTCAAGATATGAAAGATTCCTAGCTTTATGACTCAAATGTCATCTTACCCCGAAGTCAACAACCCGCAAGTAATATACTGATCCAGTTAAATTACCTTTTCCTACTCTTTCTACCAAAACAAGAGAAGGTCCCTGAAATGGATTAAGCATCACTTTTACAGATTCAGAACTTACTGTTCTACGTCTACATGACTCGTCCTGATCCCCCACAGAGACCGTGGCGCGGCACCAGGGTTTACAGGGTTTTTACCCGCCTGGAGCACTGTGTCCAGCTCTGGGGTCCTCAACTTAGAAAGGACATAGAACTGTAGGAACAGGTCCAGCGGAGGGCCACCAAGATGCTCCGAGGGCTGGAGCCCCTCTGCTGTGAGGACAGGCTGAGGGAGCTGGGGCTGTTCAGTCTGGAGAAGAGAAGGCTCCAGAGAGACCTTGGAGCAGCCTTCCAGGATCTGAAGGGAGCTCCAGGAGAGCTGGAGAGGGACTCTTGGTCAGGGAGGGGAGGGACAGGACAAGGGGGAAGGGTTTTAAACTGGAAGAGGGGAGATTTAGATTGGATATTAGGAAGAACTTCTTGGCTGTGAGGCTGGTGAGACCCTGGAAGAGTTTGCCCCGAGAAGCTGTGGCTGCCCCATCCCTGGAGGGGTTCAAGGCCAGGCTGGATGGGGCTTGGAGCAACCTGGTGTGGTGGGAGGTGTCCCTGCCCAGGGCAGGAGGGTTGGAACTGGATGAGCTTTAAGGTCCCTTCCAACTCTAACCATTTTATGAAAGACATTCAGCTTCCAAACTTGTTTTCCAAAACCTAAATCCAGCATTTCTGAGCTCTACTTCTGCCTAGTTTTGAGTTCTTCAGTGTCCTGTAAAGCTGCTTCTGATCGTAACGACTAATCCTTGGGCTCACGGCCCCAAAGGCCTCCTCCCCAAAGCTACAATGGGTCAGGCAATCATTTCCCTACAGTCGCAGTTTGCTGTTGTTAACATAAGTTTAACTGGACAGTCCCTTTTCCCCCCTCTTAACACAAAAGAAAGATCCCTCCTATTTGCCATAAAGGATGCCATTAATAGTGTAATTTTCTTGGTGTTTTGTTTATTCCCCTGGAATGGCTTGATGGATGCGGATAATTACCAGACTATAAAAGCCAGCAAATGTGCTATTTTCTATCGCTCTAAATCATCAAACAAATAAAGTGTGAAACAGCATTTTTGAATACAATTTTCCCCTCTAATGGCTTAGAATTATTATCAGGAACAATGAAAATAAATAAGCAAATGTCTTGTGAGTTAAGAATTAAATGAGTGTGTCAGTAAAAAAAGAGCAGACAGATCATCCTGCAACACAAGGACCAGTTTAAAAGTCCTTAAGAGATGACATAACGGGGTAGTCACTATGACAGGGACGGTTTCCAGCATCAGGTGCTCTTCAGGGACTTCCCAGTCCAGCTCCGGCTCTGTCCTCACACCACTGCTTCTTCAAAGGGCGCACAATTCCATTTTGTTGCCTTCTTGGCCAGTGAAGGCTATTAAGAACTTTAGCCATTAACAAAGGCAATCTTCCACTGGCTTCTCTCCATTTCAGAAGAAGTTCTTTACGTAGGAAGAACTTCTTGGCTGTGAGGGTGGTGAGGCACTGGAACAGGTTGCCCCGAGAAGCTGTGGCTGCCCCATCCCTGGAGGGGTTCAAGGCCAGGCTGGATGGGGCTTGGAGCAACCTGGTGTGGTGGGAGGTGTCCCTGCCCGGGGCAGAAGGTGGAAGTGGATGGGCTTTAAGGTCCCTTCCCACCCAAACAAATCTGTGATTCCACAATAACTGTTCTTCCCTGAAGCCATCACCAGCTTCAGCAGAGGACCAGACCATCCTGTCCCTTAGGGTCAACCTCCCATGACATTTTCTTCCTACAGTTGACACACACTCGAGTTTTTTTGATAGCTCCAACACCTTTCCTCCCCACCTCATTACAAGTCAGCCTCTCCCTGCACCCACACAGAGCAATTAAGCGATGATTAGGTTACTAAATCTCTTGCACCCACTCTCTACTACAGACTGGCCACCACGGGCAGGAGGATCAACCACAAGGCTTTGGAAATGTCACTTCAGTCCCATTCATGGGAGAAGGTAAGAAAGTTAATTTCACAGTGTCTGCACAAGGTCTGGCCAAACAGGCCCCACGCAGTTTTACAGGCTGTAATTACCAAAATAAGGAACAGGGAAAAAAAAAAAAAAAGAAAAAAAAGAGAACAGCACATTTAAAATGCTAAGACCATGTGTCGAGCTGGGGGTTAGTTGTCTGTCTTCAAAGCAGATTTAGTTGTGCCAAGAATACTGACCCTTTGAAGATGCAAATGCCAACCTACTCTCAGCCATGACAGGCAGAATAAAAAGCTATTATTTCAACCTCTGTAAGACAAAGTGTGTCCATAAACGCAGAATCTGAACCCTGACCTTCAACATCTTTAGCCCCTGTGGCATCAGCAATGCCTCCAAAGAAAACCCTTTAGTCCATCAAGAATATTTATCACCCAACAAAAGCCATTAAGAACCACCACGACGTACAGGGTAGTCCCTCATTTGCAAAATTCATATTCTGATTCAAAGGCCTAATTTTTTCCCCCAAGGTAAAAGCCCCCATAATACCTCAACTCCTAGCAGCGTCAGAGCAAAGCTCAGAGCAACAGAGGTAGATTTTCCCCACGCTATTTTTAAGCTGTTTCGCAACTTGAGAGAAGAAAAGGCCTATGAACAAGAAGAATGGATCACTCCATCAATAGCACTGGCATCTCCCTTCCATGGTCACCCTTCCTCCGTGTTCCACCTTCCTTCATCCCTCTCTCCCTCCCAGCTTGTTAAAAAGACAGAAGTCAACTCCCTTTCTTCTTCCCCTCATCGATAGGTGAGGTTACCCCGCAGCGAATTTGCTGTGAAGTATCCAGTTTCCCTTCTCAGGATCACCGTCGGGAAAGGAAAAGATCTCCAGCCTCCCTCCTCCGTCCCCTTCTGCTGCGGCTCCTTTGCATCAAGAACACGAACACGTGCTCTTGGAGATAAGATCGTGCCTGGATCAGAGAGCTCCTTGTTCCTGGGAAAGAACCTTTATCGAGTGTCTGCAGTTTTATCTTTAATGGATCGTTTTACAGGACAATAGATGATGGAATTCAGTATCTTTAACCAGCAGTGTCAATGATTTCAAATAATGACATTTTTATTGAAATACACATCGGGAGAAAGATAAACACAGAGGCTGGGGAGTATCTGCTCAGAAAGCCATAATAAGGAGTAAATAGGTAATGACAGAACAAGATTACAACCACACAAACACACCAAATCAACCTGTCTTCTAAAGCTCGGAGAAAAAAAATGAGCTCTGCAGACAGCTGCTCCAGCCCAATCCTTTGGGAACTGGCACAGGAAGAAAATCAGGACAAAACCCGCTCCAAAAAGCCCTGAACACCAGTAAGCATCCCCAGCTTACACCACCGAGCCTGTTCTCACTCAAATCTCTTTTCCACGTGCGTAGCTGCCTAATTTTCAACCCCATTCCCGAGCACAATATGAACAAATGAGCAATTTTGCTGCCGAGAGAACAGTAAGAAAGATAAGAAACTTCCTCCTTCCCTTCTGAACCTGAAGCGTCTGATGTTCCAAACTCTCAGGTTGCTTTCCAGTAGCACTGGGCAGAACATCTCCCGTCACTGGAGCTGGGATCGAATCCTTACGCATGGACTAGTGAGGCACTGGAACAGGTTGCCCTGAGAAGCTGTGGCTGCCCCATCCCTGGAGAGGTTCAAGGCCAGGCTGGATGGGGGTTGGAGCAACCTGGTGTGGTGGGAGGTGTCCCTGCCCAGGGCAGGGAGGTTGGAACTGGATGATCTTTAAGGTTCCTTCCAACTCTAACCATTCTATGATTCTATGAGTGTAGATGAGGAGGGTCAAACCTAACCTGTACCTATTGCATTAACCCTTAAAGTTGCCATGAGCTGGAAATAGTGTTAAAGAGGCCTTAGTTTCAAGAGTGATATTAGACAGCAGCTTTTAAAATTCGGATTTTAAAGCTATATACATTTTCAAGAAGAACACCTGAACTCATAGCTACCAGATTTGCCCAAAACAACCAAGCAACTGGCTACTCTCACATCGTTTCATGAGCCCAAAACTCAATGAATACAAAGAGATTTATTTTTTTTTCCCCCAGAACTCAAGTGGAATTTTCAAATACTATTTTAAAAACAGAGACTTTAAAATGAACAACCATCTGCTCTTGGAAGGACTGTGGATGCACCAGCCCAGGAAAAGCTTCAGAGCAACAAATGCCAGCCGCAAAGCACAAAATTACAAATCACATTGGAGGGACTCTGCTTCCACACAAACAAAATAAACCCAGAGTCTGCTGCTGCGCTCAGTGAATGAGCGGTGGGAAAGGGGCATTTTACTAAGAAAAGGCATTTGGGGAAAAACATTATAAAATCATTTATTCATTCAGTTTGGCCAAGAAGATAATTACTACACAATTCAACAGAGATGAATGACTACAATGTTCATTCCCTTGCCATTCTCCCTTATTTGTATCGAAGAACCTGTTCACAGACTTATTTCCCCAAACTGGTAATCAGATTATTAATTACTGGTTGCTTTTTGTAGTGGATACTGTACTAATACAAAGAAAAATGATGATTATGCTTCAAAGACCTTACGTTCTAAAAAAATACCTCAATGCAACTCAAGAAACAAGGAGAGGAGCTGTAACCAGGGGAGATCATGGATATTCCTAGAATGTTTAGAGTTGGAAGGGACATTAAAGATCATCGAGTTCCATAGGCAGGGACACCTCCCACCACACCAGGTTGCTCCAAGCCCCATCCAGCCTGGCCTTGAACCCCTCCAGGGATGGGGCAGCCACAGCTTCTCTGGGCAACCTGGGCCAGGGTCTCACCACCCTCACAGATAAGAGGTTCTTCTCCAGATCTCATCTCCATCTTGCCTCTTCCAATTTAAGCCCCTTCCATCTCATCCTATCGCTATGCTCCCTGACGAAGAGTCCCTCTCCAGTCCTCTACTGCCTTGCACCGTGGCCTGCAGGAGCCGTCTCCTTTACTGGGGACACGGGCGTTCCTCTCACGGCTCTTGGAAATAAATACAAGTAGAACAAAAGAAATCAGCTCAGTAGCAATGAAAGATACCTCCAGATTAGGAAACTCCTTGTGCTCGAGGTGCAATGCCCTCTAGGCTCACACAGGCTTTTCTTTTTTGAGGGAAAAAAAAAAATCCCATTCCAAAGGTTTAATGCTCCTCATCCATCACGCTGGATTGTTTCAAACCAGAGCTCCTCCTTTGAAGCCAGCGCCTCTGCTCTTGTCAGCATCAAAGCCACAAGTGTTATAGCTAAGATTTGATAAAGATCAGTGACACGGTTTTTAAAGTTTCCTTCATTTCTTCTACTTGATCTCCTTCGTCATGTCGACTGGCCAGTTAGAAACGAAGCGGACAGAAGCCCAGCGTACAGACCACGTACAACATTAACTAGTTAACCATCGCCCAGCACTCAGACGAGGCCGAGTGCTATTTAAGTACTGTCATTACTGTAGGCTTCTGTTATTTTAAACTACACTTGTGCTGCACTTGGCATCACCCAATGTCAATTTTCTCTGCTGAGTAAAGAATAAAATCCCCGCTGATTTCTGCCAACGTGTTAACAAAATGTGAATAAAGACAAAGCTCTGCGGCACCGCTCCTGGTTCCTTCTGGTCCTTCCAGCGCCACACCAAGTTGGAATTTGTGAGCTCGTTCTCCCACAGGGCCCAAGTCAGATCAGGCAGAAAGAGTTATATGAAGCATGGAAACACATCTCCCTCCCATCTCGTCTCAGTGGCAGAGTGCACTCTTCAAAAGCCTCAGTTATTAAAACCAATCTGTGATCCTGTCAGACTTCCACAGATCTTCATTTCAAATCAGGCCTGAGCTTTGAGCAGACACTTTCAAAACGCAAGAATGAGTTGCAGCAAGAGCCTTCTTGGATCAAAGACGTGCTTCTCTCTATCCAGACTGGGACTACTGAGCTGTGATGAATTATTAGCGCTGGCAGAAACAGCAGAACATGCATTAAACACTGGCACTGGAGCAGGAGCCCACCCTAAGACAACTACTGTAAAGACGAGGATGTGGTCACAGATCAGAGAAGATGCCCAGAAAAGCTGTAGCTGCCCCATCCCTGGAAGGGTTCAAGGCCAGGCTGGATGGGGCTTTTGAGCAAGCTGGTGTGGTGGGAGGTGTCCCTGCCCAGGGCAGAGAGGGTTGGGACTGCATGATCTTTAAAGTCCCTTCCAACCTGAACCATCCTATGATCAGCATCATCACCTCCCAAGAATCCTATGGAAAGGCACAAAGACGAACCACAGATGGGAAGGATCTCACTTAGGTACAAATCATAAATGAACCCTGAGACCTCTAAGAGTTTAGAATTTCAAACTGACCAAACAAGCCCAATAAAGCTGGACATAAACTGAAAACTAAAATGGCAGCCAGGTGGGTACTAACACCACGTCTTCTGCGGCGGATTTCGACAAGAATAAGAAACAGAAAGAGAAGATGACGACTTTGGAGGGGGAAGTCCATGCCCAGCACAGAGCTGAGAAGGAGGAGGAGGGAGACCCAGCTGGCTGGTGGAGGTCATCTCATCTGCTCTTACACAGCAACACTCCCTCCTTGGACAAGTTTCATAGATGATCCCATCAATCTAAGAGTCTGGCTTGATCTTCATGGTCTTTTCTCTCCAAGTTAGAAAAGGGTCAATAAAGAAAAGGCAACAGGCAAGTCCTACTTCCCCAGAATAGCAGGTCTCCTCTGCATCAGAAAAATTATCTTTTAATAGCCTGCCTGCAACAGCATAATAAAACACACCAAAAACCTAAGTCGATTAAAAAGACAAATCTCCACTATGCCAACTGCAGGCACCTGATTGGGAAGATAATCCAGGTAACACAAGTTAAGAGCTCATAACTCTTCATATAGTTTGGTTTGATGACTTAACCACATTAAAACCACTCCAGTCGCCCAAGATCCAGTCTCTGTACAACACACTGATCCCTTGGATTTTTGAAAGCAGCCTCTCAGCCAGCGCTGCTCCCTTTCCAACAGATTTACAGTGTCCTTCACCCACAGCACCACCTCCAGGCCACACGGTACCCTCAGACCCAGGGGAGCCTGGAAAAAGGCTGGTTTGAATATTAGTAGTATTAGTGTGGGTTGTATTGATTAACTAATGACTGCGGTATATGAAGCTTGAAAGGCTGTATTAATAACTCACTGCTGCACTGCTCTCATTTATCAGTGAATTACAGGGGGATGCAACTCTGCATCTCAACACATCACCGCTTCCACCAATCTCAGGGCAAATCAACATGCGCAGGGACTCTCGACGCTGAAAGCCTGTTCCAAAGCAGCTCTCACCTAACGGTTTTGGAAGAGGTAGGAGAGCAAAAAGCTCTTCTGCCTGGCCATACTTTATCTCGCTTCCCTTTTATTTCTTTTAATGAATATCACTGTTGCTTCCTCTATCCCTTTTATCAACAGAAAAGGGTCTTGCTTTGCCAAATCTGCCTGAGAGCAAATGGTGTTGCAGTTAATCTATAAATCAACCATCACCATAAATTCTACTCTTTCGCCATCCAAAACTGCAGAGCTGTAAAACAGATTACACGGGATAGCAGAGGTAGGAAGGAAATTTGTGAGCTGCAAGAAGCCCATCACGGCCAAATGGCCTTCCCCTGCCCCCCCTTTCTCTCCCACTCCACCCCAACAAGCCTATAAATCTCTGCTGTCAGTGCAGAACACACAAACAGCAAACGGGCACACATTTAAGAGCAAGGCAACCTCACACACCTCACGTGGAAGGCTGAGGCAGACCTTGGGCATACTGGGAGGAAGAGCTGTAGAATCTTCTTCCAAGTTCCCCAGTGCCAAGAATTAGGAAAAGTAAAACTCAAGAACAAAAATTTTCTTTGTATGGAGCAAAAGGGAAAGTCACAGCGTAACAAATTCAGAGTCTTCAATTCCCTCAAGGGCAAAACACTAATCTAGTTTTAAGAAACTCACAGGATCTCCAGGGTGCAAAGGTTACCGAGATCCCAATAATCAAGACTTATAATCACATCTGATCAATTCAGCAATTCAACTGCCTTAGGCAATGCTCCCTGAGGGGACGTAATAGTTAGAAGGCAATAAATGATGGAAGGGACAAACACCCTTCTGCCCCGCTGCCATACAATTCAGTATCAAACATTAAACCCAGCTGCTTTAAATGAGATTACATCAAGCTCGCAAGGAAGTGCAGCATATGTGAGAGTGTGTTAAGGCAGAGGGATGGTACAGAATTCCACGGGGGGGAATGGGAATATGGACCCAGCATCCCACACTGAAAATGGGGAATGAGAGAAGCTGGAAGAGTTAAGCTCCACCACAATATCAGGTCATTCTCCTTCTCCAAGAGAGTTTTCCAGGGATTAACATTTTTCTGTCCTGGGGGGAAGACAGGACGAGAGTTCTGCTGCAGCTGCAATGCTCCCTAAGATAACAACGAGAAAGAAAATCAGCAGCGAGATCCTCTGCACTCACGTATCTTTAGTGTATTCTTTCAGCTAAGAACAAAGAGGGTTCCTTTTCCAATCCTCTCCTGGGGGAACAATCATGTCTTGCTTTAAATCTCCCCATGGTAACGCTGTCAGAAAAGGTGAGGTTTCCCTATCGATGGCGGCGTCAGTAACAGGTACTACGAATGTAGATGTTACAAAAGCAAGTCCTCCCGTGGACTCGTGCTCCCCGATTCCTACAGAGAGACTTCCCCTACGCTGGGAACCTCAACAGACACCTGGAGGAGGGAAAGCAGAAATTCTGAAATACTTTAAGCAACAAAGTTCTCGGGTAACTCTACGTGCTTTGAAGTTCACAGTCTTTCAGAAGAGAGAATTCCAGAAGTGTTTTTCAACATGTAATTGTATCTGTGGCCAGTGCTTTCAACTAATCATATTATTTTAAAGTTCTTTTGGTAATTTGTCCTTAATTCCACATAAAATGCTGTTCTGGCATAAAGTGTACTTTGTGATATCAAAGTCAAACAGATTAGGCATGATCCTTTCAGCAAGGGAATGTTTTGGAGAGGAGACCATGTAACTTAAAAGCTAAAGCTGGCTCCCTGTTTTAATTAAAGTGGATTAAACATCCATCATGATAAGGAAACGGGGACATTTTATAAAATCAATTACCGTCCTCAGTGTCACTCTGGTTTAACACCTGCAGTTTGGAAGAGAGAATACAGTATAACATCCCATTAGTACTTACAGAAGGTATATTAAATACTGGTGATTTTACAGCAAGATCAGCCACAAAATATCTGCGAAAAAATAATGTTATTACCCGTTACCGTGTTGACAAAACAAGATGGAGACATCACACCTCCAAAAGCATTCCTAGGGAATTCAAATTATTGAGGTGCAGCTTCTCTCAGCACTTCCCCAGCCCAGGGAAGCCCTGGAGGCAAGTACTGCATATTTTTTACAGAGCTGAAATGAAGTGATGGTGGAGCATCTCTGTGCTTAAAAATATGCTTTTTTGAAACTGCAAAGGCCGAGACGCACCCAGTCCTCAATAAAATGCCATAATAACCGTGAAGTATGAGGCTTGGCATTCGGTTTTGTTGCTTCTGTCATTATAAAAAATCAGTCTTCTGTTAGTGTCGTTTGACAATACGCTCTACTTTAGATGCTGGCGTATGAACCTATCGGGTAATTATACATAATATGTATAATTGATACAGTAAAAACTCCTACCGCAAGGTTTAATACAGGGCTGCAAATTGAAATACATTCAAACTTCTGAAAAAACCCGAGCATGGACTATCATAAGGCTGTAATTAAACTGCTAATTGGAGAGGGCCATTTTATTGTAAGTTTGTAAGTGCTGAGCCCTGAGCCCGGCAGCTCCTGGTCCAAGCTGCTCCACGGGGGTCACGCAGCAGCTCCGGCTCCCAGTGCCTCCAGTGGGAAGCGCTTTTTTCCAGTTAAAAACAGCAAGGGTGCGACTACAGCACAGGCCCGAGAGACAACGCAGCAGAAACAATGCCCATTTTGGATGGGAGGCTTGTGTGACCGAAAGGGGCAGCACAGGGATCTCTATAACGGCAACCGTTATGGCTGAAGACACAAACAGTCCTTATTCTTCTCGGTGCAACGAGATAGAATTTAAGAAATAAACGGGTTGCAGTCTACAGGCATAGATAAATCACTTAATGAGACTGGAAGCAGGATAAAAACCTGTCTTCCATTACCCCCTTTCCTCTCCCTCATCACTGGGTGACCCTTTACTGTTCAAGAACTTCACTCAGCGCTGAACAATTTCTTAACCTGCCTCCCCAGTGACACGGCTCGTGTAGAGACGCCTCATGTCGCTGCAGCCTGTTCTACTCTGCTGATGGAACAGAAACAGTATGAGAAAGTGTTGGCAGCAGCACTCCTCTGCAGTGACACAGACGCACATTAATCAAGGAGTTATATGACCCAGCAGATGCTCATTAGGTTGTACAAAGAAGTCATCTTCAGTTGTTGAGCCACAGGCATTTATTTTAACTGTAATCCCAACTGTCCCCAAAGCACCTCTTTTGTAAGAGGTAGAACCCCCAAATTCCATGGGCAGAAATAAAAGACGCATAAGAAACAGTACCTCAGGAACTGCCCTCCCTGACCCATGAGAGACAGGTTCCTTTCTCAGCTTATCTTTGTCCACTGAGGTGGCTTCTCGTGGTCCAAACGTTTCATCCAGACCTCCCCAAGAAGGTACATCACCTCTTCCACAGCAAATAAACACAGAGGTTTGTTGTAGAACCCAACTGAACGAGGTTTGGGAGACAAAGCAGCCCAATTCCTTTCCCACCTTGCCTTTGTAAGGACACAGAGCTGGTGGGCTCTCACCACTCCTACACGCTAAGCAAAGCAGAGCTTTGGCTGCACAGCCTGGATTCAAGTAGCCCGAGATAATTTATGGGGGACGTGAAGAAAGAGTTATGGTTTTCCAACAGAAAATTCTGAAGCGGAGTACTACCAATATACACGGTCCCAGGTTTCACTATATAAATATCTCTGACAGCCAAACGATAACTCTGCCTCTTATTTTAGAGCTCTACCCCAAACTGGTAGACTTCGTAACTCTCCACACTCCTGCTATTCCCTGAGGTGCTTCTAAGATGATCACTGTCAGAGTCAAAGAGTCTATAAAAAGGATGAAGGAAGACGGGAAATTTCCACAGAGGTGGTGCCAGAAAAACAGAACCAACATTTTAGCCATCTTTGAGCAAAGCCAGGCTGCACCACTGGAATTTCATCACTGAAGTCCACGAGCTCCCCCAGCTGAGCTCTTGGGTGACTGCAATCACAACCAGAAAACGGGCGATTTCCTGGGTGCCTGGAAAGTTCCAGGTCTGCTCCAAGGGATATTGAGATTTACTCCTCAGAAGCCAATGCCTGTTCACGAAAGAGCTTGAGAACTCATTAACAGAAGCTGTCAGAGCGAGGAACGAGGAAGAAACGACTTGGGCAAGTGGCATACTCTTGCCTGATGCTTAAGGGAACAACAGGGAGCCGGGCCAAACCAGCAGTGGCATCCTGTCACAATACATCTAGTTCTGTGTCACACGCTGTCATCTATACGAGAAAGCTCAGCTGAATGGGGAAACGTTTCGCCCAAAACATGGTCTGTCCTCAAAATCCTCAATTTCCCCCAACCAAGGAAGCTTTATAGAACTAGTTGCTATAGAAGAACTATACAGACACCGAATGGCTGGATAAAAATCCTCCCCAAAAAAAAAAAACCCAAACCAAAAAAACAAGCAAGTGCAGAGCATTTTCCTGCTTTGATTTTTAACCACAACGATCCAAGCACCTTTACAAGAATATTTTATGATTTCTCTTCTCCGTTCCAATGATAAAGAGGAACAACCAAACTCTTCAACAACTAAAAGCTCTCTTCGGGGAATATTAGGTGTTCCCCAGCACCTCCCCAAAATCCTCAGAAGATCTGACAGAAATAAAAACTACCAAGAACTTCTAAGATGTGATATTTGCCAGGTGTCATTTTCCAGCTACAATTTCCACTTCTGATTCTTCACCTTCACAAAGGTTGTTTAGGTTGTATTGGTTCAGTTGGTTTCCTTCTCTTCTGCACAATCTGTATTTCCCACAGAAACCACAGCAAACGTAAACCCCACTGTTTAGCAAAAGATGAGGCAACAGCTTCATACAATGAGTGTACTGTCCTTATGATCCAATATGTGGGTATCCACACGCTGTGTGTACCTACAGTATTAACTCCCCCATAAAAAAAATAAACCCCAAATCAGCAAAAACTCCCCAGAAAAAAACCCTCCAAAAGCCCCAAACCCCAGCATGAAGCTACTAAGATGAACATAAGATGAAAAAAGAGGCTGTAAGTACTCTGTGTACACTTCATTTAGCATCTTCTCGAACTTGAGAGAACAATGCAAGAGTTTGAGGAACAGCCGTTCCTTCCATGCTGTAACCTGCTTCTCTTTTCAAGGGAACCTGTTCTTATTTCTACTTTCTGAAAGCAAGAACCCTCTACTGTGGCTTGGGAACTAAAAGCACGCAGAAGACAGATGAGGTAGAAGCGATTAACGGTTCACTAACAGTGAAAGGAGAGGTCAGACACACACATGATCTAACGCAAACACCACGTCTGTTGCTCACACAACCCTCGGAGCAGCCCGCTCTCCTGTGCCCAAGCCACTGTGCTAAGGAGAGGCTTTGCTGGTGGTGATGGCATCATACGGGCAGAGGAGAGGACGAGCTTTCATGTGCTGGTGGCACCATCTACTGGAGATGGCGACCAAATAAAAACGGGTTTGATGAGCTGCCTCTCAAGATGAAGGAAAACACTGACAGTATCTAAAGTGAGAGCGTGTCACATTTCATTCCTAATCCACAGATCCCTTTCTCGAGATCAAGCTTGTTTAACAGAGGCATCATAAGAGATTCTGCAAAATCTTTGCGTGCCTGCCTGAAAGAGTGGGACTAAGGACCGGGTATGTTGGGGAAACAGGTTTTTGACACACAGGAAAGATTTTAAAAATTCCCAGCAAGACTGTAGCTGAATGTTACAGATGAAGCTCCTCTCTTCACTTTTCGAGTCTGTAGCAGAACTCTACATCCATTCATCACAGCCCTTTTGCTCTTGGTAGCTTTTCTGTGCCCGCAGGCACTATCAGCCTGGAGATACTTGGCGTCACCGGGGACTCATATTGCAGAGAGATAGGAAGATCGTGTCTGCCACCGCCAGGGCACAATGACAGCAGCTTCAGAGTGACATTTAAGCTCTAATTTGCACGCAAATGTCAATATTTATTAGTCACATCAAGATCTTCAATAAAGCTCTTCTGAGACGCCAAGTCTCTCTGGTTATACTTTTAAATTGGAGGCTTGAGAAAAAAGAAGACTGATTCTCGGTAACTTCTTCCAGATTTCCCAGCTTCTTAACTACAGCCTTATCTATTGATTATTTTTGTGGAAAGTTATTTCCAGTCAGCCTACGCAACAACAGGGTTGAAAAACGCTTATCATTATTCTAAGAGTCAACCATGAAAAAGTAACCCTCTGACCTACCTTTTCCCTAGAGCTGCAATAACAATTACGCATTTAAATAATGGAAATTTTAAAGTAACAGATGTTTCCTGCCTTCAGCACGATGCAAAAACAACAGCCCTTCATTATTCAAGTGCACCTGAAGCACCCACACATTCCCATCCCCATTTGCTCTCCCAGATGAGCAGGAACGCTCTTCTGTCCATTAGTTTTCCAAAAGCCCCAAAAGGTTGAAATCTGGTTTTAATCGTAATATCAACACGTCTCCTAAATTCTGCTGCTTTTCTAGGAAGCTGCGAATTAGGCCTCTGAGCAAGATGGCATAAAAGAAAGTAAAATCACCTTCAAATGCAGAGTGGGAGAGGAGGAAAAAAAAAAGGGAAGTGAGCAATTAGGTAAACCTGATGGAATTAGGCAGACCTGAAAAAAAAAAGATATTGCAGCGGTTTCAAAGTAGAGGACAAAGGTCCATACCCACCAGGAGTGCTCTATCACTTACCAGGATTTTGGCTCCCCAAAATGCAGGTAGTTGATGCTGTAGAGATCCATGTCCTCCGTGTGCCAAGCAAACGTTGTCTTCCACATCCCAAAGTAGAGGTAGGGAGTGTTCACGCCTTCTATGATAATGCCACACTCGTGCTCCACCATGTCCAGGAGGGTGTTCAGGTTGCCAATATTCCATTCTTCCACATCCTGTAATTCAAAGAGAAATGTTTAGTACTAGAACATTATCAGGACTTGGCATAGCAGAATAATAGCCCACAGCTTCCTTTCAAAGCCTCAAAATGTGGCTGTCCTACTGTTACCTGCATTAATTTAATTCCACCTGCTTCCAGAAAGCTTACTTTTAATGTTCATCAATAACCATGAAAAAGATGCATTACCCCTGCTTTGTGGCAACGGGATTGATTACCGGCTTCTCACTAAACGCGTTCGCTGAAGAGGCACTTGTACTGTGTGATACTCTGCCATTAAGTAACTGTTCTACTAATAAACACAAGATAAACTACGGGTAAAACACACTTCTCTCAATGACATATTCCATCCAGACGTTCTTCACCTGGTGAACACGTATCAGCTGATGACAAACACTAGACTGCAATGGGGCCCAAGTGGTAGAAGCTGCTCCTTCAGCTCAGTGCTCCAGGTTAAGAACAGGGCAGTTTTGTTGTTATCAATATTTGAACAGAAAGAGCAGTAAAAAGAAGTTCTAACTCCAATAGTTGGTTTTCTCCACCGTGAAATAGAAAGAATCACATGAACTGGTACAAATCTTTAACCCTGAGATTGCCCGAAGAGCAACAGCAACTCCAAAAGGAGAGGAGCAGTCTCCTTCCCACCCCGTTTCCCCAGTGCACTCCACAGCCACCCGAGCAATCCCAGCACCTGCCGCTCGCTGCTGTAACTGCAGGACAGCACAACTCCAGCTGCTCCATCTTGAAACTTTCTGAATCAACCTGAAAAAAAAACCCATGGGGGCAGGGAGGAAAGGGCTGAAAAGCAAGAGAAGGAACACGGAGGGAGAATGTTCTTCACAACGGCCAGAGCAGCGTTTGCAACAACACAGAATCATAGAATGGTTAGAGTTGGAAGGGACCTTGAAGGTCACAGAGTTCCAACCCCCCTGCCCTGGGCAGGGACACCTCCCACTAGGGCAGGTTGCTCAAAGCCCCAGCAAGCCTGGCCTTAAATACTTCCAGGGATGGGGCATCCATAATGGGACAACAGGAAACGTTCTTGAAGTCTGTCTGGTAACTCCAATTATTTAATTTCTGCTTGTAGGAACTTGAAGGAAACACACTGTATATTGAGAAGCTACCTCTCCTAAAGCTTGCCTTTGCACCCGGGGCCGTCACCTTCCCTGATCACACCGCCGACAAGAATGTTATAGTCTCATGAACACAGCAAACACTAGGGAAGACTTTGATGTCCATGGCTGTGAAGGCCTCAAATATCTATGTTAAGTCCAATTAATTAAACCATGCTGGTAATAAAAAGGCACTTGTACATTAACACACTGTTTATACTGCAGGCAATCAGACAACACTCCAAAAAAGAAAAAAAAGGCTGCTTTCCACTCAAAAGAAAACCTCTTAGGAAGGACTGTGCTTCAGATTAGCTGCCTGAGCAGAGGAAGAAGATAAGGAGCCTTTTTCATTTACAGCAGAAGAAACCACAACAGAATAACTTTAAGCATGGGATGCAATTTCAGCAAGGAAAAGCTTAAACAATTTGAATTGTAAAATAATTCAGCAGGCAGGTGCATTGTACCCTAATAAAGCTGCCTACGAAGAAAAAAAAATAAAAAAAACCAAGTGCAGAGTATAGTTGTTAAGAATCCAAAGAAAAGTACATTTGATGAAGCACCCAATTCCTTGAAATGCTGCTTTTTTCTGACTCTCTAAGGTGCTTCAGCAGAAATCTCTGCTGCATTCCCTTAAAAGAAGAAAGAAAGAAAAAATAAATCAAACCCTCAGACCTTAGAATGCCAGAGATCTGGATCACCAGCTTACTCTTCGTTTTCCTACATACCATCACAGACACCTGAGCACACCGTTATGAGACCAGTCGAGTTTTCTTTAACAGTTATATTCAGGTTTTGACCACACACTCATTGAAATCCCTTTTTTTTTTTCCATTGCTCTACTAAAACTAAGCTTTCCACAGCTTCCAGGGACTCTATCCTCCTGGATCTCCAGGAAAGGTGGGAAGTCTAGTCACACTTTTGCAATAAAGGAAAAATAAAGACATTATATGCTTTAGGTTTTTTTTAAGGTTTTTTTTAAGGTTGCTAAATCAAATAAATCTGTTCCTTAATGAGAAAAGAGGAATAAGGAAGTTGGTATCCGCATGTAGAGTAATTCAGAGAGGAGCATTTCACTTACTGAATCATACAGTGAGCCACTGATATCAGCCCCGTAAATTGGGGAGACAAACGTGAGATTCTTCCAGTACTTGCGTTCCAAGTCTTCAAAATCTTGATGGCGCGGAGTACAATACCTGATAAGAACACCAAGAAGATAAGGATGTTAAGTCCTAAAGAACACTCATCACAGCCTGATAAACAACTGAAGAAGTGCACTTCAAAGCAGGCCCAGCCAGGAGGCTACTGAAGGCAAGTTTCATTTTGAATTCTACTCAGATTTATATAATTCAGCACAGTTTAAATCTTTCTCTTGGTGCGTATCGACACGCAGGATGTGCACTTCTGTGAAGCACCAGGTCCCCATCCTGAGAATGCCTGAGATGAAGTTACTGCACGGGGAGCTGAGGGCAGGTAAAGGACTTGTGGACATGCTGAACCAACGATATTTCAAAGCTGGTTGCATGGTCAGTATTGCCTGTAGCAGTTGGCTTGTCCCAGTCACCTGAAGCGCCCTGCAAAGCTCCCACTCGCTTTGGAAGATGGTCAAGTTATTAATATTGGCTCAGGCGCTCCAAGATACTTGTATTTCTGCCTCAGCAATGGAACACATTTTCCAGAACAACCACTAATACACCGAGAGCTCTTCTCTGAGTCCCAAGCCATTCCTTCCAGGAAGGAATTCTTAGGAATTCCAGGAAGATTCTTAGCCATATACTTACTCATATACTTATACTTACATATAAGTTACGGGATACTGACTTTGAAGAATATTTCTATACCAACTCCCAGAAAAAAGATCTAAGATACACCAAAAGCCACCAAGCTACAAACTTATTTGAGATTCTGGATGTAAGCTTTCAAGAAAATGCAGTTTCCCCCAAAATGCTTCCTATTTAACGAGGCTGCATTTTCTTTTCAGCTTGTTTCTAGAAAGAAAGGCTTTCCACCCACCTCCCCCGTTCCCAGTATAAGCACATCACTTAACACCAACATACTTCTCGCTGTTAGCCAGGCGCCGGTATTCTCCCACAGTCATGGGTTTCTTCTGTATATTATACTGGGTGAATAACCCTGACTGCCCAGTAACCACCTGCTGGATGGGAGCTGGGATAACCATGTCATCTATGTCATCGTAAGTTTTTCGGGGCTTCCATTCCTTGGGAGGAATCACCTGGAATTGGTAAAAAAGAAAACCTAACTTTACACGTTCCCAAGATGCAAAAGCAACTCTACTGATGAAACAAACCCCGTTGAAGCAGGAGGTATCTCACCCCGCTGCCGAGGTTATCAGAGAACAGCAGCAGCTCAAATAACCAGTGCATGGGATATGACACCCATTCTGCGCCTGCAGGGAGGCAGGACTACCTGATACATCAAAGGGCCACTGCCAGCAGTCCCTTCAGTGCATCCTGGCCTGTATCAGGAACAGCGAGGTGAGTAGGACTCCAGAGGTGACCAGCCCCCTGTACTGGGCACTGGTGAGTCCCCACCTCAAGTGCTGTGTCCAGTTTTGGGATCCTTTACCCCCCCAAAAAAAAAGACGGTGAGGAGCTGGAGCAGGTTCAGATTGGAAAATGTTTACACTAAGAGGGTTACTAAGCCGTGGAAAGGGCCATCCAGGGAAGGAGTTGAGGCATCATCCCTGGAGAGATTTAAAAGACAGGTTGAGATAGTGCTCAGTGAGATGTTTTAGTGATATTTTTTTTAATCAGAGTTAGGTTGATCGTTGAACTAGATGATCTTAAATGTCCCTTCCAACTTCGACAATTCTATGATCACTATGTTGCATCCCTCTAATTCTATAACCTTTTATAGTGATCTAAACTACTACTCCATCTAGAAGATCATTTATATTAGGGTTTTCTTGAGGGGTTGGGGTATTTTTGTTTGGGGTATTTTTTTAACTACAAAGGCTCTAAATCCTGTTGCCATATTGCTACTGACGCTTCTTTATTTGTAGGTGGCACTTCAGGGACCAACTCCTTACATGGAAAGGGGTGAAGGGTAGAAAAGAACAAAAGAAACCAGTGGGGAACTCGTCCAGAGCTCTTTCCTCACTCCTGGAGACCGTGCAAAGCAACCGCTGCAAAGCAGTGTTGAATCTAGAAGAAAAAGCTGTAATTTTAAACAGAAGAGCTGCCCACAACTCTAGGATCAGGATTGGAGAACAATCAGCAGGCACGTGGAATGAAAAAAAAATAAAGTATCTGCTATCTGATTTGGTGTAAGGATTGACCAAAAAAAGTTACGGGGACTGGAGGGCAGGTTATTGATTTTCGTGGGCACGGTTCCTCCAGGATACGATGAGCTCCACTTCCATTACAAGGCTCTGAACTGCACTTGCAACAGAGACACAAAAATTAACTCAAAATGCTGAGATTTAATCCTACAAGTAAAGTAATTTCTTTACAACATCTGGAATTCACCAACAACCTTTATTAAAATAATCTACCCTAATGGTCTCAGGGACTGTAATTGCTAGTACACTTCAGTGGACAAGGAAACATTTCAGAGAGAGCTTTATCAATACCCAGCTCTACTTAGAACTGTAATAAAAACAGTAATTGACCTTCGTTTTGGAAGAAATAAGAATTATTTCATGCCTAACAGCTTTATCTCTCTGCCGTACTTTATTAAGTTCTACTAAATACCATACATAACAACTACCTTGTCAGAACAATTGACTCCCTCAGCCCATGGTACAACATGACACAGTCACAGAAATAGTTTTTCTAATCAGTTAGTCCCGAATTTTCAACAGTTGTATGGCAAGCACTGGGAATTTAGAAGCTTCGTGTGAAGAGGTGTCATAATGTTTCGGCAGTTTCAGTGTAAAGATGCAGATGAGAAGGAAAGAGAAAGTCATTTTAGAGCGCTGGAGAACTGGTTCCTGAAGGTCAAAAAGGCTTCCAGGTATTTTGGGAAACACAGAGGACACATTTACAGGTCTAGATTCAAGCCAGCGTAAGGTGGCAGCCCAGAATATGAAAAAGGGCAAGAGTAAAAAGTCTAGCCCCATTCGTATAGATATTATTTACCCTCCCTCCTCCACTGAAACCTATTTAGGCTCCAAGGGCTTGATCCTTTAGGCTGTACTCTGGGGGAGCTGAAAATCTCACGCTTCCAGCCCTTGAGGACCTTGGCTACCACTCTGTATATCCTCAGCAACAGAATCAGGACCCAGAAATACCCTCAACCCACCTCTGAAAGGGCTGGGAACACCCTTGTTTCCCAGTTTGGGACGTGGAGAAGGCAGCCTGAAATAAAGCCTTCCACAGAGGAGAACCTCGGGAAGGCAGCCCGGGGGATGCCTTCGGCTGCCTAAGCCAGGGCAACTCACCTTGGCCAGCCCTGCTCGGTGAGCTCCTTGTGATTCCATGTAAGCGATGTACTTCCCAAAGTCCCGAAATTCCTCAAGGGTGGGACGAAAGGTCATGATCTTACAGCCAGGGTTCTGCTCCGACCCCATATTTCTAGGAAGGCGGCACCACCTGAAAAGGGACAACAGAAAAAGGGAGAAAGAAAGAGGAGAGGGAGAAAACAAAAATATTGGTTAAAAACCTTTGGTTTCTTTCTACGTGCTTTAATGAATTTCACAGAAAGGCATGTGTATATTTTTCACTTCTCTCCCCTGTTCCCCCAAGAAGTATTTAGAATCAAAGAATGTTTNGCCACCCCCTGCCCTGGGCAGGGACACCTCCCACCACCCCAGGTTGCTCCAAGCCCCATCCAGCCTGGCCTTGAACCCCTCCAGGGATGGGGCAGCCACAGCTTCTCTGGGCAACCTGGGCCAGGGTCTCACCACTTTGGAGGACAATGGGAGACCTCAGAGCCCCTTCCAGTCTCAAAAAGCCCCTAAAAGGGGCTAAGGTCTCCCTGGAGCCTTCGCTTCTCCAGGCTGAACCCCTCAACTCTCTCAGCCTGTCCACTGCTGGGTCATAACATCACAGAGTGGTTTGGGCTGAAGGGACCTTTAAAGCCCCCCCAGTGCCACCCCCTGCCCTGGGCAGGGACACCTCCCACCACCCCAGGTTGCTCCAAGCCCCATCCAGCCTGGCCTTGAACCCCTCCAGGGATGGGGCAGCCACAAACTTCCCTGGGCAACCTGTTATTTTTAAGTACCATCCTCCAACACAGATATGAAGAGCTTCTGACCAAAAATCCACCCAGTCTATTTCTCAGCAGGGTCAGGTATCGGGAACCTCCCGATACTGGTATCATCTGGGAGATCGGACAGGGCCTAAAAATAGAGCACTACGTGAACACTGTCCCCTCCATCCATCACATGAAGCTGGAGCTCAGCACAACGGCGGTCACTGGGATCCAGATTCAAAAACCTACACCTTTGGCCAACGTTTTAGGGCATTTTTCATGGCTAGGCTACATTACAAAATATCAAATTTGGATATTTTTTTTAAACGTAACTTCATTAAACTTTGCATTTGCCATGTACATCGACAAAATGAAGGGTCAGACAATTCTTGAAAGAAATGTAGCTGCACGATTTCAAAACATCTGTTAACATGAAATGCAAAATTCTCAGTTTACTTCATAATTTGCAGGAAAAAAAAACAAAAAGCACCCAAAACAATTCAGGAGGAATCTACAATTTTTAAAATGGGCCTTTGTACGGTTAGACTGGAACCTTGTAAGGCAAACAAAATGTTTTAAGGGCACTTCAGCTGCAAACAGAACTACAGAAACATTCTCCATGTCAGAAAAGCAGCCCCAGCAGACTCCACATGCTCAGGCTATCACGAGAGGGCAGCACGGGGCTTTTAAGGAATAAAAGCTGCAGCGACACTACGTCAAAAGTGACTTCTAAATGACAAGCAGTGTGTGCTGGCAGCCCAGAGAGCCAACCCCAGCCTGGGCTGCAGCAAAAGCAGCGTGACCAGCAGATCGCAGGTGGTAATTCTCCCCCTCTGCTCTGCGCTCCTGAGACCCCACCTGGAGTCCTGTGTCCAGCTCTGGAGTCCTCAACAGAGAAAGGACATGGACNTCAAGGCCAGGCTGGATGGGGCTTGGAGCAACCTGGTGTGGTGGGAGGTGTCCCTGCCCAGGGCAGGGGGGTTGGAACTGGATGAGCTTTAAGGTCCCTTCCAACTCTAAACATTCTATGTTCAGATTTAAATGGATTTCAAACTAGCCAAGAAGTATTGCAGGCACTACTGAAAGTACTCTCTCTGTTAGGAAAAACAAAGTTAACCTGAGAAACCTTGCTGTATCAGTGCTGCCATCGGTGAGCAGGGCATAAAGCTCACACTCCTCCAAAGAGACAGCAGATACTCTCACCTGCTCCTACAATTAAAACCAACATCACACAAAAATTTGGACAGCCAGCCCTCCTAAGGCACCAAGGTTTCCTTTACAATCTAAATTGGGTACAACAGGGTGTTTGTTTTTTGGGTTTTTTTTTTTTTCATTTCACAGTCAAATGAATTTTGGGGTTTTTTTCCTCTTGTTTTTGGGTAAAGCTGCCAAAACTGGGAAGGTATCCCTGGAGCCTTGAAGCTGACTCAAAATTTTAGCAAACACTTTAGAAACGCTCAGAGTGAGTTTTATGTAAAATTCATGTCAACACAGTGGCCTGTGAGTCTAAGCCCTTCCCCAAGACAGTCTGTAGGGGAATTTCATGCATGAAACCGCAGCCTCTTGCACCCTTGTCCCATCCTCTGGCCTCTGCCCGGTGCCTCCTCAACCATTACTGGGCTCTAAACTGAAGGTGACATCCAAAGAGCTCTTCCCAAGCCAGAAATGCAATACCACCCCATAAATAAAATCCAAGTATAAACCACAATATTGCACAATATCTCAGAGAAAAAAAAATAAAAATAAAAATCACTCCTTTCATTCCGAGGGACACTTGTAGCAACTGCATTTCCAGCAGAAACTGTTGCAGTCTTAAAACAAAAACACCCTTTTTGCCTTAAAACAAAAATGCCCTTGGCCTTGCAGGAAGAGGTTTCCAACCTCCCCATGCAGAAAAGTAAATCTGCTACATTTCAGGGTCAGCACTTTAAGATAAGAAACATACTTGATCTATACCCACAAGAACAATTTACTACACAAATACCTTGCAGAAATCCAAAAAAAAAAAAAAAAAAGAGAAGGCAACAGTTTCTCCCGTCCCCGAGTCGAACCACAGGAGCTGATAAGCTCAGGGCATCCATCTGCTGGAGGTTTCTCCCAAATTGCTGAAGAAAACACTTTTTGCCAGGAAAACAGGGCAGATCTTGGTGAAAAACAGGAAGAAAAGTGCCTGTTGAGAAGTGGAACGGGGACAGAAACCATCCTCAACCTTTTCTTCCAACACAACCGTACTGAGAATACTTTGGCTATTTTTAACCCGGGTCAAGAAATGCCGGGGAGGTTCAGCGGCACAGGGAGCCCCGAGCCGGGCTCTGCGGCAGCACCGGCCCATCGGGGCATCTGCCTCCAGGAAAGGAACTTGGATTCCATCCTGAGGAGGATCCCCGCCAGCACCATCTGCTCCAGGGATNAGACCTTTTAACTGTTAGAATTTTTTTTCCTTTCTGGAAAGTATTGTTGACAGCTAAACTGTTCTCCCACAAAAAAAAAAAAAAAAAAAAAAAGAATAATAATCAAAACAAAGTTTTATCCCATCTTTTCTTCAAGATAGCTTCCAGCAATCCCAATTTTATTCTGTGAACTGGAGGTGAATAGTCAAAATACGAGTTCCAACACGGGGGTGGAATCAAAAACTACTTGATGCGAAGCTTAATCAATTAATTAAAGGACCTACCTGCCTCGAGCCCAGCACTCTGGAACCCCGCAGTGCAGAGCCAGCAAAGCACAACTGATTTTTCCATGTTTAATCCCACCTCTTTATTCTAAGGAACATCTTAACACCTACCTCAGATAATGTTTGCTGCAATATATGTTTGTCCAACTAAAGTAATTAAGCTATTATAAAAAAATAGCCATGCAGCACACAGGAAGAATCTGTCTCCAAAGCCCCTGCCCGTACGTGCTCCCTCCCAGGGAGCAGAGAGAGACAGCAAGAGCTTCGGGAGAAAAAGATTTCTTTCTTAACTACTTCACACGGAGCAGCACTAACGTATTTTGGGTAAACGGTGGCAGTATTTACTGTCAACTCTTTCCCAGCTCCGGGTATCACGGAGGACAACGGAGAGGGGACAGGAGCCCGGCTCCCTTGTGGGGATGGATGGGGAGGAGATCCCTTGATGAAAGTGTGCTGTGAGGAGCTCGGCGGCATCACTGGGGGGTTCACAGCAGAATCCCACTATTCCGAGAACAGTGAGACCATCAAATGCAACAGGGCGAGCGCTGACGACACCAACAAACTCTTCTCTCTTCACTATTAACACTGAAAAGGATGATTTTGCAGAAAGAGCCTAAGCCCCCCTATTAGTTCTTGAAAAGAAGAATTAGGGTATTTTTCTCCGCTGGGTGCATCCTGTTGCTTTGTAAGGGAGAGTAACGACCTGAAATATTATGAAATACCTTCTAATTTGCAACTGTGCTAAGGAAACACTAAAACTTGCCTCCCGAGGGGTGATCTCAGCAGACACAAAGAACACAGGTTTTTTTATTTCAACGGCTTTTACATGAGACTTTTCCCTCTAAAACTGATGTGAGCTGAGACGCTTCTGTGACTGAAATCCTCCACCTGTTGACTGAAACCTTTGTACAGCAGAGAAAAAGCCCAAGAAACCCAGCCGAGATCAACCGCTCGCACCGGCAAAAGGACTTCCAGGACGGGGAATCCTTTCTCCAGGGAAAGGCTTGGGACTTTCAAGTAGTTCCCCGCTGCTCCTCCACTACTGATCTCGGAGGAGAGGATAATTCCAACTCCTTCTCCTCTGCTTTTGAGTCAGGGGGTGACTCTGACTGAAGGAAGTGACTATTAGTGGAAACGAACACGCCTTCAGGCACCAGCGCTGGAGATGAATCCCGTACCTACACCCAGGGCACAGGTCTACAAACCAGTCCTGCCGGTCTGCTATAAACCCTCTGTTATCAATAGGGATTTAAATAATAAAAAAAGGGCGGAACTTATGACAGAAGACTCACTTTGTTTATACGGTAACGCCAGAAGACCATCTTCAGCCTTGCTAAATAAAAATAGATAAGCTCTCTGGGGTTATGAGTTTCCTTGACAAACCAGAGCCCCTTGAAGAAGGTACCAGACCTAAAGGTAAACTGGTACCCAGGTGCCGTACGCCCTACTGCCACGTACATCATGCTACATGCAACCAGCAAAACCACTTCAAAACAACTTGCCGTCTCTCCAAAGGTGCGGGTCTCCACCATCAGCCTCCAAAAAAAAAAAAACCCCAAAC
>VZRU01001121.1:11876-33195 GCA_013398155.1 Pedionomus torquatus
ATGGAGCTTGCAACCCTTCTTCAGGCCTGAGAAGCTACGCTGTCTGAAAATCTTACCAAAGGAGGACCCTCTTCCTGGGGTTGAAACCCGTATGAATTGCAGATGCAGTGAAAAAGAATTAAAAATTAATAAAGAAAACAACCAAAACCCTATCCTATTTTAACAGCAGGGCCAAGAGAGAATGTTGGGTGCTGAAAACGGCATATCCCCAAGGAAAAAGCATCATCTTTTCCAAGGTGCCATTCTCCCAGAAGCAAGAGGAGCAGCATCTGTGCGTAGCGCTTTTAACTTTGTAATTTGTCTGTAATTTCTCTGCAATCACCAATATTCTGCAGGGATCCTAGGGTGATTTTTTTTTTAGTTTTTTTAAGTGTATTTTCTTTTTCATTGCAAAGGCCCAGTGCTCTCTCTCTCTCTCTGAAAGCCCATATGCTCCTGTCCTGTTTGACTTTAGCGTGCAGGAAATGGCCTCTGTCCAATTAGCAGCATGGGAATTAGCGCTGCTCGAAATTCACTGCTCCCCACCATATTCCCCTCTGGGAGTGCCCAACTTCAGTGCTCAGTTTTCTCTCTCTCTCTCTCTTTCTGAAACAGCACCACGAAGATTGACTGCATAGGAAGCTATTAGAAAAGCACTGTTAATTCTGCAGTTGGGAGATAGAGCTGCTAAATTCCTCTTGATATAAGCTCAGAGGTATTTCACGTGAGTTGCAGGTTTAAGTTTCCTATTTTTTCTGGTTTAGTATGCGTCATTTATCTTGTAAGATGTTAATAGTGCTGGCAGTTCTTGCACTTCATCGCGAACTCATCACATATGATACTTTACTTAAGCCCGGGCCTCTGGCGTCGTGTGAATTACAGAAAAATCTCGGTTTTAGCACCCTCAGGTTTGTGAAAAGCATGTTGAGCATCATCCAAGTGCAAATAGAAAATGTAAAATAAAGAAACAATCACAATTCCATACATACATCTATATGCATAAATGTATAGATTTATACCTAATTCATTATTTTTAAAGCCGACAGGGTGATGTTTTACTGGGGTGGGGACAAAGCAACACACGCTCTTTGTATGCTTAGGATTGACATTTCTGCATGAGCACCGTGAGTCATAAAAAGCAGAAACTCATCTGAGATAACATAATTACAACACCTCAATTTTAGCATCCTGTGCTCGAGCTTTCACCAGTCTGACTTTAATGCGATAGGTTTCTGTGACGGTGCGTATTTACTGTATAAAAGAGCTAGCTACTGCTCTTTTGCGATGAATGCAAAGCATGCAAAGGAAACTTTTTATTTAGGCTGCTGGACACAGACCAAAGCTGTGGTTTTTCCTAGCTGTCTAGCTCCCAGACTGACTCTCACAGTGGGTGCCTAGTGTCACTGTAATGGGTTTCTCAAAGTCCTGGCCTGGATTAGGCAGTTACAGATCAGAGTCAGATGTCAACAACATTACAGATAGCTTCCCTTTTTCACAGCAATTTGGAAAAAAAATGATCTTTAAAACGCACTTTAAAAAGTTGCAATGGCAAGCTTGCTCTCATGGGCAAGGGCAGTAAGTCCCTGCTATGTCTTTTGTGACTTGTCCGCAGTCACAGACAAAACTAAGCATCATTATTGTCATTATTTACAGAATCACAGAATTGTCACAGTTGGAAAGGATTTCTGAGATCATCAAGTCCAACCATACACAAAACCAAAGCCCATTCCCTACAATCTCAGGCACTAGAGCATGCCCTAAGGTGCCACCTCTACATCTTAAATGCCTCCAGGGATGGTCACTCCACCTTCTCCCTGGGCAGGCTGTTCCAGTGCCTGACCACTCTTTCAGTAAAGTAATTCTTCTTAATATTCAGTCTAAACCTCCCCTGCTGCAACTTCAGACCATTTCCTCTGGTCTTGTCTTTCTTCACCTGGGAGAAGAGGCCAGCACCCACCTCTCTACAACCTTCTTTCTGGTAGCTGTAGAGGGCAATGAGGTCTCCCCTCAGCCTCCTCTTCTCCAAACTAAACATGCCCAGATTTAATTATCTTGTGCCAAGCAATGTCTGCTAAGGCCAGGCTCCAGTTGCACTGGATATCCAAAGAAATTATTTTCAGGCATAGGGTCTAATATGTAAGTTATAAACCACAGTAACTGGGAGAAAGTGATGGAAAGGCAGAAAAGCATTTGCTTGGCCTGAGAACAAATTGGGTTGGGGGGACTGAGCTTCCCTTTCCTCCTCTGCCAGGAAGCCGTTGAAGGTATCTGGTACATCAGAAGATGCTTAGGGAGCCAAACTTCTTTCCCATATTCACTGGACCAGAAAAATGTGATGTTCTGTGCATTCATGTCGCCAAACACCGATAAATGGTCCTCTCTGATCTCTAGATGGAAAGCTGGGTGTAGCCTACATGGTCACAAAAGACAACACTGCAAGAAAAGCCAAGATTTCCAAATGTCTTCTCATTCTGAGCTGGAACAAAACGAAAACGTTTTGCCCAGACAGGGGAGAGGGCATCATCAAACTCGTTTGCTTTGAATTGTTCTGTAGGAGGCTCACACAGTGCTCTTGAAAACAGCAGGACCCCTCAGTAAGGTGTTGAATTGGGAAGAGTTTGGCCACATGAGAACACAAGGTAGTGTGACCAAAAGATGGTAGCTGGATGCAAAAGTAAACAGAAGACATTCATGGGGGTCAGGAGACAGCCCAGAAGCCCATTTTCCATGACAAGGAACTTTCACTCTATCATTCAGTGGTGGGACATTAAATAAGGGAGCTCCAGGAAAGGATCTGGACAGAAGAGCTGTAACACAGGACCGAGAGACATCAGTAGCCTTTGGAATAACATGGCTTTCCTTCAGTTTCAAGACAGATTTATTTCTGTTTCTATTTGAGGAAGAAACTGACTTTTATTGATATACTGTTTAGCCAAATTAAGGACCCTGGGCAGGTACCATTCAAAATGTGTAAAATAGGAGACAGTAATATTTATGGGGGTCCTTGGCAGTGTAGGGCTTCACCTTGGTGTTTGACAAAAAGTTCTTTGGTCAGTGTAATTGCATCCCACCTGTGCTGGGGTTTGAGCTAATAATTTATACAAGTAGTACAGACCCATTCCCATGGTGTCTTTTCCTAAGAAGACCTCAGCACGTTTGTTAAGTCCTGCACAGCACGGAAACCCACACTGTCCCAGGAATTAGTTATTATAACATCACGGTCACATTTAGGGATTTTTGTAAAAGGATTTTTTTCCAATCTAAAGCCCTCTTGTGGGTCATTGTTCCTCAAATATGCGCCTGATTATGTTGTAAGGAGCCTGCCTGTCCTTCCTCTTTCATGACTCAGATGGACACAGGGGCTGCCTCCAGGTGCTGGGGATGCTACGGTGCCTCTCACGAGCTGTGCGAGAGGAGGTGATGTTGTTGCTCTGGTGTGACAGGCTGGTGGGTGACCCCACATGCTGGGAGCGGGAATGTCCTTCTCAGGCAGGAGGGTGCTGGGGGCAGGATTGCTTCCCTGGTTCTCCTTGGGGTGGGTGGCTCGGCATCAGCCCTGATTACTGACCTGGATTGGGGGCGTTGGGTCCTCCCTTAATTAGCTGTGGCCCCTGGTCATTGACAGGCTCTCGGCCATTTTAATGAAAAGATGTGTTCTAACAGTGACCTTGATCTAACCGGGAGGTGTCAATCACAGTGAGAATGACTGTCATAACAATCATCTCCGGCACATCGGGGACCTCAGGACCAGTGGAGAGGCAGGCAGTGCTATTCCCAGCCTCTGCAGCTTCATCCTGCAGCCGGTTACGGGAAGCCCCTGAGCCCGGAGCAAGGGAATTTAGATTTTCCTTCCCACTGTGTGCTCAGGTCCTGGTCTGAGGAATTATGTCTTCTGTGGGGATCTTACTGAGCTTCACCCCTTGGTAACTGCACAAATGTCTCCTCTGTCGCTCCTCTGCTGGCCCTGACCCTGTCCTCCAGCAGCCTCTGGTGCAGCCTTGCCCACCGCTTGGACACCCCACCTCTGGGGGGTCCAGTGCAGGGGCTCCCTCGCCCTCTCCCCAAAACCCCTTCTTTGTTCTGTTCCTTCATTCCCTATTCATGTGATCACCTCGGTGCGATGCTGTCTCTCTCCTTCCCTGACTCTGCAGGAATCAGCGGTAGCTTCCCTCTCCATCTGCCGCTGCAGAAGGCTCCTGGGCTGTGCTCTGCCCTTCCCCCAGTATTTGTAGTTCTCTCCCTCCCTCCTCACCCTCTCTCCCCCCACTTCCTCCCCCCTCCTGCAAAAGTCCTCAAGAGTCAGCTGTCAGTTGTTTTTATTTTCTCCTGGCTCCCGTAGCACGGTCACATCTGACTTGCCTGCGCTATTCCTCCGTGGCCGGGGGAAAACGTGGCCAACTTTTGCCTGGTGTCAGTTTAGCAGCCCGGGCCTCCTCCTCCTCCTCCTTCTCCTCCTCCTTCCCTTGGGGTCGAGGAAGCCGTTTGCCGCACTGTCTCCCCTCCTTTCTCATCATGGCTGGGCTGCAGCTGGCGTGACTGGTTTCAGCAAATCTGGGGCCCCCCGTGAAGCTGCTCAATTGAGTTTGCATCCCCCTCTCCTCCTCCTGCCCCTGCAAGGCTCAGGAGGGTCTGTGTGACTTTTTCCCCCTTCCCCCTCCCCTCAGCGGAGAGGAAGGCCAGTCTGAGCTGGAGATGGAGATGGGAGCGCTGGTGGCGGTGGACGGGTAACTCATATGGCAATTGCGGGGAGGCAGGCAGTGCCTCCCGGGATAAAGTAAGGGTTTTCCAACGTTCTCTTGCTGCAGCCTGAGAGGTACCTACTGCCTTTTGGGGCTCAGCCCAGCACCAGTGGCTCCACCAGCATGCCAAGGGCAAGCGGACATCCCTGTCGCTGGGCTCCAGCCTTTGCCCCATGCCCAGCTGGGACTGCAGGGGTCCCCCAGTCCTTAATGAATTGACCCTTTCCTGCTTTCCTGCTTATCCTTTTACGATTGCCCTGGGGCATGGTTCATTTTCCTCCCTCCTTTAATGAGTCAAAGGGGTCCAGTTGGAGGCTTTCCAAGACTAAGTTTCCTGCGTTTCTTTACCCTTTCTACAAACTTAATGAATATGCCACCAAAAAGCTCATTAGATGTAATGTCAGTTCTATTTCTGGTGCTCCCTCTTGGAGAAACCGCGTCCTGCACTGGCAGGGAGATGAACCCAATGTGAGCCACAAATAAATACCAAACCCCTCCCCATCCCTCCTTTTCTGCCCTTGCTTTTTTTCAGGCTTAGATGGGAACGAAGAGTCATGAGCCCTCAAAACTTCTCCTCTTCCCGGTCATTTACCTGAGACTGTCTTCCCTCTCGGCCCCTCGGACTAGACCTGTAGCTGCTGTGGCAGGGGGGCAGTGGTGTGTGGAGGGGAGATACCCAGGGCTGCAAGGTGGAAGCAGAGACTTCAGAGAACGATGCAAACCACCGTGCTTCTGGGAAGCAATCAGCCCTGTTTACTGCAGGTGAATCAGAGCTCCACGACTGGTGAATCACTGGAGTATTTGACATGTCAGAGCGGTGGAAAATGATTCACTGAAGGTTTGATCTCTGGAGAACAGATTTTTTTTTTAACTTTTTTTTTTTTCCCTACCAAGAACATTCGGGATTGTTTCAGGATTGGTTTGTCTTGGGTCCCCCCTCGCCTCCCCTCTTCCAGGGAAACAGAGGCAGGCAGCCAGGCAGAACGGGGTGGTGGCGGTGGGGAAGATATTTCAAGATGCAGTTGGTTGGCTGGGACCCTCCTGCTGCTTGTTGTTGGCTCTTGCTTGTCGCATACATGTGAGTTGCAAGAAGTCACCAGGAAGGGAGAAGCAGCCGAAGGGAGAGAATGTGATTAGCCCGGAATATACTGGATCTCGGCTAGAAAGTTGCGAAACGCACCCTACTTGCCCTGAGAGCCCCTTGAACCCCACCAAAAGGTGTAGAGGAGAGTTCTTTTTCTGCCTTTGTATTTCACCTTCTGCAGATGTATATTTCAATGTAACTTTATTTTGTCATCTGCATTACAGTCATCTGGGAATGATTCTTCTATTTTGAGACTGAGCATTCTCAGCTCCAGAAATTGTAAAATGTAATATGGCTTTTGATGCAGCAGGAGCACTAACACCCTCATGAAAAATCCTATTTGTGTTTGAATTTGAACAAGGTATTACAATGATTTAAAGGGTACAAGCCAGAAGTCTTCCAAGATTAGTGGCCTCCTATTGGTCTTAATCTTGTTCCCTTACCATTTTCAAAGATATATTAATAGCTTCAATTTTTAATTTGAATTTTCCTTCCCTGTAAGGTATCATTAAGTTGAAAGGTGCAAATGAATGACACTGGTAATTTGGTCTGCTTGAATGTCTGTGCCTCGTATCAGAGGGTCAGATGTTTCCAAGTTGCTTCACTGTGTGGGTATCAGTTATCGGGTAGACTGTCTCCTGTACCTCTAGGGCTGTGGAGAAGGCAGCAGTGGCCGTAAGCCGCCTTTAACTTTCTAGACTTTCCCTTTCTAGGATGTTTCAAGGCTGGAACAACCCCTGTTACTTACTTTTGTCTGCTTTCTTTAGGGCATGTCTCAGGAGAGAGCCATGCACTCGCTGGTGCCCCTTGGTGTGAGAGCAGGTCACAGGACCGGTCCCCGGTTTGCAGAATGAGGCCACCCATCAGGAGCACGTGCAGACAGAAGTGCTGGCTAATTCTCTTTTGCAAAGGACCTGCTCTAAAAAGGATGTCACCTAGGTACTCAAAACTGTTTCTTTTTATATTTTGCATTATTATTATTATTTTATTCTAATTAATACTGTGATGCATGAAAGCTTCTTGCACAATTAAAATGATGAAGTAATAATACAGAAGATGGGAATCTCTAGAGCTAAGGGACAAAAGGAAGCAGCAATTAGTGGAGCTATCTTTAGCTCTTTGGCCCTTTGCAAGGACAACAGAGAGCTATTTAATATGGGGGTTGGGAAAATGCTGTTGGAAAAAATCCTTCTAGGAGATCCTAGTCGTCCACTAAGTTGTTTAGCTCTCCCTAGCTATTCACTTCTAAAATAGCTCCATGTTTTTTAGTTTTTTAAGATGAAACTGTCTTATACTCCTTAACCTTCTCTCATCTGAGGGAGTGAGATAGAAATTCCACCAGGAAGCCCCACCAGAGATTAGTCCTACTGATATACTCACCACCATAGCTACTACCTCCTTATTTGTCTAGGAGCATGCTGTGTCTGGCAGCTGGTAAGAAAATAAATAAATAAACCCCAGGAATCAAATTCCTGAGGAATCTGGTCATTTCAAGGTTCCTCTATAGATTCACAGGTTTTAAAGGCCAGAAGGGACAATTATATTCTGACCTCTGGTGCAACATAATCCATTGAATTTCTCCTAGTATTGCCGGCGCTCAGCCATATGAAATGAGTTTGTGCTCTTTAAAACCCTCTCCTCAGCTCTAGTCTCTTCTCTCAGACAATCCCCTCTTACCCCTTGTGTTCTGCATGTTCGCATATGCGGACGAGGGTGTTTTCAGGTTTTCCCACAGCAGCTGCCTTGGAGCAGGATGTATTTTACATTAAAGCAGCGCCGTGCGATCCCTTTAACCCACGCTTGCTGCTTCATCTCTGAGCCTTCACACAGCATTTCAGCCAGGCTCCCAGAGGTGGGGATAGATATAGATATATTTTAGATATATCACAGATATATCCTCTCTGGGTCCTCTTCACGGAGAGGTTTTTTGGGCAATGTTTTTTTTTTCCCCAGCAGGGAGGAGGGGTGGTACCTCTGCCAAATGGCTGGAGAGTAGTAGAACTGCAGCTGGAGGCTGGCTGGGCTAGAACCACCGTGGCGTGTCTCAAAACAGTCTTGGAGGGGGGTCAGTTTGTGTCTTTTCCTTTTGTTTATCCCTGTGATGGCTGGGATCTGGGGCTCCCAGATGCTCTCATCAGGACGGTGACAGCCAGCGTCCACTGTGGCTCGCGAGGGGTTGGGAACACAGCAATGCCAGGGGAGCAAGAAACCTCCTCGGGGTTGGGAGTGGGCAAAGCTGAAACCCTGCAACACGCAGAGAAGGGTTTCTCAGCATCTGAAAAGGCTGGGAAGGGGACCTGGGTAGAAATCACTGGGCTGGGTAGAGCTGGGGCAGGCTGCCCTTGGCCCTGAGTCAGAGCAGCCCTCCCGGCACACCTGGGAGGAAGAGATGACTGATTCCCGTAAAGGGGCTGAGTAACTCGTTTGATTAGTCAGAGGCTTCCTGCCTCCCCGGGAGGGTGGCCACAGCCTGGCAGCTGCCTGGAGCCTGGCAGAAGGCTGGGAGCCAGAGGAGGGCTGAAGCCCCAACACATCTCGGAGGCGGACAACCAGCAGCGGCGTTGCCTTTACCTCCGAGCAGAGGAGGGCTGAGACTGGCTCCGTGTCCACGAACGTTAAACCAGTTCTCGCCCTTTCAATTCTCTTCCCTCTTCCACCAGAGCTTCGCAGGTTTAGCTGGAAAGTCTGAACTGAGATTCTCTCTGTGTCCCGGAATGCTGCAGGGGTGAAAGGTATATTCTACTCACTGAATCAGCAAGAGTGACTTTTTGGCCGTGCTTTTACGTCTGCCCTAAATTGTGGGGGGTTTCTTCGGGAAAGCAGTATAGTTAGGCACACATCAAGGGAAGATTTGCCCCTGTACCATTCTGAGTGTGCCAGAGCTCCTGCAACTTTACCAGATGCCTTCAGCTACACATTGCCTCTGAGTTAAAGCCTCACCTCTTAGAGCCCAGAGATCTAAGGGGCTGCCCTTCATCTTTTTTGGTCTGTTTATTTACTTGCCTATTCGTTCAGGGCAGATGTCTAGCTATTCTAGCTGGGCAGCAAAGCTTGAAGGCTCAGGCCAGGGAGCAAACAAAAAGAACCCCAACTGTATTATTTAAAAAAAATAAAAAAAAAAAATCTCACGATCTGTTAAGCGTGTCTCCCTGTCTGCTGAGGACCCGGCTGGTGCTTTTGGACTGATTGGTTGGCAGGACTGCCATTTCCAACAGTTTTCCAGCCTTCCCACAGGAGCAGTGATGTGGTTTATATATTTCAGCCTGCCCTTCAGCTTGCTGCTGTCTTTAAAATGGCTGAAAGTCCTTAGTGTAAGGAGTAGGTGTGCCTCAAAAATCCCTTCATGTGGTGCCCTCTTTTCCACAGCTGCGATTCACTTACCATTATAAACAATGTGATAACTTAATTCTGATGGGCTGTTTTAATGTGCTATAAAATATAAATTTAGGCAGCACGTAAAAATCAGCTTTTCCTGCCATATGACAGAAACCACAACTGTCTGGCATGGACACACAAGCCAGAACCTGAAAGGAAGCAAAGCACAAAGCCAGACATGATCTTTGATCATATGTTGTTTAAAATTAACAGCACAGATCATAACCACACTTAAATAACACATCTGTCTAGAGGTTAGATAGTAACACACAATATGTTTTTTTAATTCATTATGCATTTGAATCTCTCCCAAGTAACAGGTGGTTTTCTGACAACGAAGCCTGCCAAAAAAGCGCTTGAGAAAGGGCTGGCTGATGGTTATCCTGGGAGGTGAGGTAGCCTGGGTTCCTGAATAGCAACAAGCCCTGGTTCTCTTAACTCTTTTCCTGCTGGTTCTCTGTCGGCTTCTGCTGTAATTAATGCCCTGCCTGAATTCCCCTGGCACCTGGGGAAGCTGTGTCCGAGGCAGGGCAGTGGAGGTTTGGGGTCTGTGCCCTGGGGATGAGGACCCTCGCCACTAGGGCAGTGGGGTGGTTGCCAGCCAGGCTGCAGAGCAGGTCCAAAGGGTGGGATTGGCCTGACTGAACACAAGCATCTTCAGAGAAGGTGTAGGAGCGAATGTCAGAGACCCTTTTTGGCCACTGGAGAGGAAATGGCAATTCATCCCGGGACGTAACTATCTCCACCAGAGGTGGCTGTGAACCACAGGAGGTCTGCTTTTCCCCACTGGACCATGAAGGGGTGTGAAGAGCTTGGATGGCAATGTTTACACCACAGGCAAGGTTTGGAGGGGGTGAATGCCACCCAAGGTGTTCACGCACTGCTCTGGGAGGGCTCTCAGGCCACCCGGGCTGTACTGCCGAGACCACGTTGCTCTCTCTCCAGAGTATGTCTGGTTGGAGTCTGCCATGGCAGGCGTGCCCCAGGCATCTGCCAGCTGCTGTTTGCAGATCTCTTTGAGGTGGAGGGAGGTCGTGTCTCTGCCAGGCTTGGTGTCCCACCAAACAGCAACCAGCACCCGGTCTGAGAGAGGGAAGTGTCAAACCCGCTGCATCTTGCTTTTCCCTGCAAGAGTGGCTGCACAGATGATCCAGCTACAGCATGAGGCAGGGGGGGATATGATTAACTGTACCTCATTACACATGACAGCAACCACTAGAGCTTATAAAATTAGCCACATCTTTTAAAAAATCTAGCTGCGATGTCTGGAGTCCAACACACGTCCTGCTGCACGGCTCCCCAGGGCCCTGCTGTGGGGTTTCTGGTGTGGAGCTGCTGGCTCTCCGAGCCGGGAGGGAGGAGAACGTGATGTGCCCCCGCTTCTCCCCTTGCTCCTGTGAATCCCTGCTGGGCAGACTTTAGGAGGTCTGTCCCTCTGGCTGTCTCGCAAGCTCACGGAAGGGGGAAGAATCCTGACCTAAGCCCTCCCGTTGTGGTGAGGTGGGCTCAACTCCAGCAGTAATGCATCCGTGTCCCTTCATATACTCCAGTTCTAACAGTCATTCGTTTTGACCCGCTCCTTTTACTAGCAGCTGCTCTGGGAGGCAGGGGAAGGAGAGACATGACTTCCTCCAGGGCTTGCTCTTAGTAGTTCCCATTTTTGGCCAAAGCTCACCAGAGGGTGATGGAAATCTTTTTTCCTCTTGCCGGGAGCTCTCTGGTCCTCATACCCCCACAGCTGAGGTGAAAAGCTTCCTCCAGGTGCTTGGCACAGATGTGCCTCACTTACTGCTGATGCTTGGTTAGATCTCCTCCAGACCAGCCAGGCCAGGGAGACAGGCTTTGTAACCTGTGAACAGAGCAGAAGACATTTACCCTAGCTGCTCTGCCAGCATCTAATGAGACTTTAACCCCTCGGGGTCCTCCTGGGTCACTTGTCACATGTAGTTTGGATTGAGGTCTGCCCGGAACAGATTTCCAGATCAGCAGCTGCCGCTGCTGAGATGAAGTTTGTTAAAACAAACTTCTCAAACATGCTTTGTGAGGTTAAGCAGGGCCCATGGAGGCACAGGTAGTTAGTGGGAGCTGTGGTATGATTTGGTCCCGGCCACCCTGTTTATCACAAAGGGACTTTGAGGAATCCTGGCACTGATCAGGCTCAGGGAGTGACAAGCCTGTATCCGGCTCCTTTTGTGGTGAATTCCTCCTTCTCCTCACATGTTCATCACACTAGTCTGCTTTGCCCAGCACTTGGGTAGGGATCAGTACCGGGATTAGATAGCACAGCAGAGCCTGTAGGTCTCCTAGACTATGCTGGTCTCTAAATGGCAATGATGCGAGACCTTGAAGACAAGGTGTTTGGTTTCTGGGGATTCAGTTTGAGATTTTTGGCTGCTGGACGAGTGGAGACTTGCAGATCCTCTGATACATACACTTATAGACAGGAGAGGGGTGCAGTCATCATCCCTGCCTAACCACAAAAGTCACTTTTCTCGCTGCTTGCAAATTAGGGGACTTTCTAGGAACTGCACCTGTGCAAAGAGCACACACACAAAACGTCAGCGGCTGGCAAACCGAAGCGGTAGGGATTGCCCGGGCCCCCGTGCTCCTCCTCTCCCCTCCACCCCCCTGAGCAGGGGAAAGAGGGGTTTCCCCCAGGTCTAACGCCTGCAACCGCAGGAGGAAGTTGTTCCCCAAATGCTTGCAGAAGAGATGAACCACCTCGCCCGGGAGTGAGGAGGCACATGCATTTAGAAACCCTGGTGGTGCGGGGAGGGGAAGAGCCATCCAAACGGTGAACCTGGCCACGGCCATGCTGGAGAAGCAGGGTCCCCCACCAGATGGGTGGAAAGCTGAACATCTCCTGGCACGTTGGTGATGGTGTGTGGCACACGTGTGGTGTGGTGCCCACGGATGAAGCCCCCAGGCAAGCCGGGGGCTCCCCGGGGCCGCTGCCGCCCACCAGCCCGGCGTCGCGGCGCATCGGCAGAGCGCAGCTGTCAGCCGCCGTCCGGGGGGACCGGGCCGCGTGTTTACATGAGCCATCATATGGTAACCTCTTCCAGCTCGTGGGCAACTCGTGGGGTTACCTCATCCGCAGCCAAATTACCTCATCGATGGGAAATGCGGCGAGAGGGAGGCAGGAGGGAGGCAGGCTACTCTTGGAGCAGGGGAGGCAGTGTGGGGGGGGGCAAGGCTCCCTCAGCAGCAGGCTGCAGAGGAGCATCCCCCCTCTCGGGAAATAAACTTGAAATCTGTTAGTTTTGCGATTATCTCAATTCAAGAGGTCCCTCATAAACCGGCTGGGTTGGCTTCGCAGCGTGATGGGGGCTGCGTGGCGGGGGGGGTGTTGTTGGTGGTGGGTTGTGTTTCGTGTGTGCGCCCGTGGAATCCTGGCACTGGCCCAGTGTCCTGCTCTTGGTGATGCCACGCAAAGTGCCCGCAGCAGCGCGGGGAGCAGCCACCAGGCTGTTCTTTCCCCACCAGCAGGCTGCGAGTCGGGGAGCGGAGCTCTCTGTGTCCTCCTCGGGTTTAAGCGTGGTTTCGTGACCCAGCTTGCCCTGCTCCCCTTCTTTAAAAAGAAACCAACAAACAATACGTGTATAAATAAAAAATTGCATGGGATGCCTGGGAATATATAATAAATTATCGGTTCCATAGGCAGGGGGGTTTATTAGCCTCTGTCAAGCTATTCACAACGTAAAGGACATACTGACCTAGAATGATCTCTTCCTTCCAATCAGCATTTAAACTGTAACAGGAGGAGAGCCAGTATTTGTGCATTGGTAAGGTTAACCCTTTGGGCTACCCTTGCAGATATTTACTCTAGGATTTTATGTACGATCTCAACCCTGGCAGGCCATACTTTTTTCTAATCAACCTTTTTATTAATCAAGGAAGCTAGGAAACGGAAGCTACCACTTCTGCAAGCAGACATGCTTTAAATTCCTTAGAACACGTATGTGTGTATGTATTTGTGTGTGTGTGTGCGTATGTATGCCTTTTTCTTTTCTCCCAGGCTATTTATCATGTCCAGTTGGACACACTGTGGAGCACAGCTGCTCTTATCTGGCATGGGGTAGCATATTAAAGGGGAGATTAAGATTACCGTTTTTGCTTTATTTCATCTCTCAAAGCTTGTTACAAGTAGCCACCACCTCTGCGTGCGTGTGTCCATGTGGGGATGTCTGTGTGTGTCTCTGTGGGTGCGTGAGTGCAGAATAACAGTTGTAAGCAGCATTCGCATGCGGCATCTCCAGGCACAAGGTAAGGCACATCTGGAGTTTGCAGCATCCTGGAGATAGTTGCTGGAATCCCAGGAGCACGGGTCAGACTGGGAATGGGGGGCCGGTATCCATGGTGAGGCTCCCTATCTCACAGTGCCAGGTGTGTGCCTGTGTGCTAGTTCTTGGAAAGGCTGTCCTCAGGGGGGAAGGAGAGAAACCAGGAGAGAGGTAATTAGGAGCTACCTTGCACAACTGAGCCAGCTCATCAGGGACAGGGACAGGAAGGACAGTGCTGGGAGCAGGTGACGTGTGCAGAGGTTTCACGCAGCCTGCCAGCAGCCATGCTGGCTCTCCTCTTTTTCACTTTTCCTTTATTTTCCTTTTTCTTTTTTCTCTGTTTTTTTTTTTTTTTTTTCCTTTTCCTTTTCCTTTCCTTTTTCCTTTTTTCTTTTTCTTTTTCTTTTTCTTTTTCTTTTTCTTTTTCTTTTTCTTTTTCTTTTTCTTTTTCTTTTCCTTTTTCTTTTTCTTTTTCTTTTTCTTTTTCTTTTGCTTTTGCTTTTGCTTTTGCTTTTGCTTTTGCTTTTTCCATTTTCTTCTTTCTCTTCTTTTTTTCCTTTTTCCATTTTCTTTTTCTTCTTCTTTTTTCTCCTTTTTTCCATTTTCTTTTTCTTTTTTCTTCCTTTCTTTCAATTTTCTTTTTCTTTTTCTTTTTTCCCTTTTTCTTTTCCTTTTCCTTTTATTTTTTATTTATTCTTTTTCTTTTCCTTTTCCTTTTTCTTTTCTTTTTCTTTTTCTTTTTCTTTTTCTTTTTCTTTTTCTTTTTCTTTTTCTTTTTCTTTTTCTTTTTCTTTTTCTTTTTCTTTTTCTTTTTCTTTTCTTCTTGTTTCCATTTTCTTTTTCTTTTTTTCCTTTCTTTCTCTCTTTTTCTCCTCTCCTCTCCTCTCCTTTCCTCTCCTCTCCTCTCTTTTTTTCTCTCCTCCCTCCATACTCTTTCATTAAAGGGAAGGGGCCTAAGGATTGAAAACGGAGCTCCTGAAATAATTCCAGAAGGCTCTCTTTGACAGCATCAGTGCTAGTTGTTCCCTATCTTGAAACAAGATCCATATTTGGATCAATAGAGATTTGTGTGGGGGAAAGTGTTCTCTTTTATTTCTTTGTCAACTCAATGTGGCAGCGCTGCTAAAATACACATGCTCTGAAAGCATGAGACTAGTTATTAAAACAAACCCTTTCCGTCTGTGCTGTGTACACTCCGTCTATTTCCCTACATAGTCCTCGAGCCTGGCTGAACACACAACTACGCTGCTCCAGTCCTGTACGTTGAAGAATGCGACCGTTTCATGCATGGAAGTTTGGAGCCTCCCAAATCTGCCTCAGCTTCCCAGCATCCCGCAGACCAACAGCAGCATGGTGCTGCCTTAAGCTCCCGGCAAAAATTGGGTGAATATGGCTCATAATCCAAGCTTAAGTGGATTTATGGGGTGAGCAGGCAATCCTCCTTCTGTTCTGTGTTTCACAGTGCTGCTTGAAAGAAAACTGATGCATGATTGTATTAAACCTTCCCTCCGCTCCAAGCCCTACATCATATTGGAAAATAACGTGTCCTTGTGGGGTGCTGAGCACTGGTCCTTGTGTAGTGCTAGGCACCATACAGGATCAAAATCTGATGGAGTATCAAAGTGGGAAAGGCTTCTCTGTACTGACCTTGCTGTTTAAGTCAGGTTCACTGAGGCTTTCTCTTGAGTTTTGCTGATGTCCTCCAGGAAAGGAGGGTCACAGCTCCATGTGCTGGGGTGGGCACAAGCCTTCTTTTTTGCAGGAGCAATTTTGAGCTTGAGGAATTAGGAGAGGAACCTGCAATTCTCTCATGCAGGTGAAATTAGAGAGAGAAAGATATGACTCATTGGTGGGGCAAATGGAGCCTGCCAGCTGGGCTTCACTCAGCTGAAAAATATGCCCCCGTGGCTGCAGAGAAGCCAACCAGAACTAACCAGAGGGGTGCAAATCTTCCAGTCAAACTGCAAATTGGGAACAACAAAGCAAATCATTCAGGTAGAAGGCATGCAAAATGCAATTGGTTCTCTCGCACTTTACCTTGAATGGATTAAATCTGGCACCCAATGCGCGAACCCACAAGTGCTTGAACGGTAAGTAAGCTGGCATAAGGCTGGCTATAATTAGAAGTGGTATCTGCTCAGAATTAAGGTGCCAAATGTGCCTTCAGGTGTATTCAGTCTCCATCTTGCTTTTTAGTCCAGGCCTGACACATTTGGGATTCTTGCCACAGGAACTGTACCAAATGACTCACTCACAGTGGTAGCCGTGTGCTGAAGACTGCATCCTACAGAATCAGTGGGCCTGGAGTTCAACACAATAGGCAAAACCTTAGGAGACTGACATATGGTCACTTGGCTTGAATAAGCTCCTTCAAACTTGAAAATTTGTCTAGATTTTTGTCTTATTTCATTCTGCCTTTTCTACAGTTATGGATTTTTTTTTTTAACCAGTCCCCACATTATTTCATTCCTCTCTGTCTTCTCATTCTTCCTTCTCCTTTACTCTCAGTGTGCTTAGACCATCCCCATTCTCAAATTCCTCTTATTAACAGCAGACACCACAAGTTCTCTGTTATCTCGAGACTCCCCAACAGCATCTGAGGTTTTATAGCCCCTCTGGAAGCTCAGCTGTAAAGACTGGAATGCTCTCTGCTAATTTCTCTCTGGTTGCTTTCTTGGTGGGGAAGGGACAGACCTGTGAAATCACTTAGAGGCTGCAGAGTTGAGCACTGCAGAACTTGGCTGCTAGGTCTTCTGGTGGAATCCACAGCCCAACAGCCATGGCTGGGCAACATCAACAGGAGAAGAAGGGCAGGTGTTCGGGTCCACCTGCTGGAGCAGGTAGTAGAAGGAAGGGTAAGACCTCCTGTCTCATGGAGAGGCTTATTTTTCTTTTCCAGAAAAACCCAAGGGTGTTGGGCTGGCTTTAGTTTCTTTTACCCTAATACCATAGGAAGTCATTGGTGCTGTGCACACCCAGACTGGGGGTTTCCAAAATGTTCCTATGCTATCAACAAAATCCACCTGAGCAGATGTTTGCTCTGTCTGCACTCCAAGTTGGCAGACCTAATTTTAATGCGTTAGACAAAATAAAATGGCAGTTTCCCATGTTTCGTAAGTCCAGGCATCTTTTAACACCTGTTGGTCTTTTTTAAACCATTTTATGGGTTTTGTAGCACATTGTGCTGTTGTGCTTGGCACGTTGGGAGCAGAAAGGAAGACCTACTCTCCACACAATTCCCCCTAGATCAGATTGATAATATGTATTGAATGATGTTGCCTAAATCAATGCAAATTGATTGAGGGCCTCAGAGCATCTGGAAGATAACAGGAGGAGAGAGACCAATTTCCTGAAGAGATAGTCATGGCTGTTTTCACAATGAGGCCCAACTTCTGGCCAAAAGGAAAATCTTGCAGGTCATTAGAGAGGATGACATGCTTTGGATTGAAATTGAGAGCCTGTGCAAGATAGGTAACGATGCTCCCTGAGTACTGTTATCCCTCTTACTTCTTTTAACTCCCATAACTGCTAATAAATTATGTTGAGCAGCAGATTATGGTCAGCAGGGAGTCTTAGAGAAAAAAAATTGGTTGCCTTAATGAGGAAGTGGGGAGGGGAGAGAAAAAGGGAGGGGTTTTAATGGAGAAAACAAATACCACCAGGACATGGGGCCATTTATTTTGTAGCTGGATGCTATGAAAAGCCAGGGGACCAGAAGAGCCAAGCTGCCCCTGCTGAATTTCTGTCCATCTCCTCCATCCTGCTCATAGTCAGAGGCAGCTCACAGAGCTGTCTTCATGATAAAGCTTACAAGCAAATTGGACAGGGTGTCAGGCTGGCTATGAAATATGACAAATTAACAGCCGAGGCTGCTACTGCCCTGGTTACAGACACTTCATTTAGAAGTTATCACGTTACTGGATGCTTTCTGTAATTTGTGATGATACTGATTGTGATAAATTGCAAGATTCAGGTAAAAATTTCAACCCATTCCTGAAGCTGACTATTAAGGGAGGAAACGGTTGTCAATATTGTGCCACTTAACTTCAGGCCCCAAATGAGAAAAGATCTCACAATAACAATAAAATTCTCAGTCACTGAGCAATGTAATTAAATTAAGCTAATTACATTACAATTAGCAAATCTTTAATTTATTTTTAATGCACTGATTAAACATTTTATGTGGTAACCATAAAGCTTTCTGAATGCTAATCCTGTTGGGTAAGCATTGACACCAACCTGGGGTCATTGCTTGATTCTAGAGTATTTCCCGAAGTATTAAATAATTGTTTTTTATATCTAGCTTGGAAAGGTTTCCATGCAAATATTTTGGGCACATAATTTATTTCCTTCCTTCCTTCCCTTTACCTTGATAGCTGATAATGGCAAAATGAATGCTCCACATTCCAGCCCACTCCGTTGGAAGCATGGATTATTTGCATTTTCATTGGATTGTTTGTTTTTAAAAGCTGGCAGTTATCTCAAGCGACCCAAAGAAGTCCTTATCAGGTGATTCACTAGAGGTTTATCGGATGTTCTTCCTCATTTCTGTAGGACTCCCTGTGAGAAAAGGCTGGGGAAGGTGGCTTCTCGCAAACTTTGCATCCCAAATGCAGCTGCGTCTCCCACCAGATGAAGGAGGGAAATTAGGCACGTTAAAGGCAACTGGAAGGAAATTAGGGACCAGAGTGTAAAGCTCACTGAAACCCACGTTCAGCTCCTGTCTGCTCTTACAGGCACTTAAACTGTGCAGGTCCTTCAGTCTTTGCTATTAAAGCTCCCAGTGCATCTGATGTCACTTTGGACCAGAGCTCCTGCCTTGACCAGGCTGTGCAGCAGGCTACTTATCTGACGTTTAAGTTGGATTAGAAACCACGAACAGGGTGTTCATCCACTAATCTTGTTGCAGGGCTCAGTCTCACAAGGACACTTTGAGTCCTCCTGCCGTGCCCTACCAAATCTGGTCCTTCTTTCACCATTTCAGAAAGAACCATGATAGTTTCTTTTTTCTTACCCAGCAAATATATATTTCCTATAAAGCACGACTGCTTTGTAAAACAAAGGGAAGGGTGATCTTTCCACCCCAAATACTTCATCAACAGGGTGACTGAGAGCCCTCTGCATGGAGAAGCGTATCTCCTCAGGCAGAAAAGGGGACAGAGCGCTTTGGGTGGGACTGTTCAACTGTTAATGAAAAACGGAGAATTTCAGCATCACGGCTCCTTTTCCTGACCACCCTTTGGAGCAAAAGTGGGACCCTGCTCCATTCTGCAGGAAAAAGACCTCCCTCTGAAAGAAGCATCCACAGGGGGAAAATGCAGGGTGGAAAATAACTAAGCTCTGGAGAGAAACAGGGTTTTAAATGCACCCCTATCCCCGGTCCTTGGTTTTTTTCTAGAAACTGGCTGCAGTGGCTCCTTGCTAAGCCCCATGCTTTCAAAGCACAGGCTTGGAGGTATGTGGATCAGGGTCAAATGCCATTATCTTAAAAAGCTGGTGCCCCAGCTGTGCAATTCCCCTGTCTGCTGGGTGAGGGTGAAAAGAGGTGCAGGAATCAGTGCACCCTCAAAGCCCACCAGCCTAGCACAGCTGTGCTGAGACGCTACCAGCTCATCCCTGGGGACAAAACTGGGCTTTTTGTCCCATGTTATCTTTACTGATGTAAAGCACCTACCCAGCTCCTGGGACATGAGCTATTATCTCTGCAGGGCTTTCTGCTTCTCGGAGTAGATGGATCTGCTCCCCTGCCGTTAGCTCCAGGCTCTCTCGTATGGCAACCACCAAGGCACACACATAGACACATGTCGTAGCTCGGTTTTTTGGATCTGGTCCTCGCTGCTTAGGGACCAGATGTAATTTGTTCATGCACCTTGAGCTCTGCAGGTGACTCAGGAGTGTGGGACTGGCCTCCACATACATTGGGGGCACCAGTGAGAGGCAGCTGTTCCCTGCAGGCAAATTGACGCTAAATACACCAAAAGGAAACGGCTGAGCTGGAGGAGCTGAGAACAGAGGGTACCTAAAACTGTGAACATGTGGGGTTTTTTTCCGGTTTAAAATTTTGCAAAATTGCTCTGTCAGCACTGAATAATTATTTAAAAAAAATAAATTGAAAAATGTGTCATTTTACATCTCACAAGCAAACAGAGCAATGGCTCAGCACCGTGTACGGAGTGGCCTGCAGTCCTTGTTTTGTTTGTGTGGGACCTCGAACGACTGCTGTGTTTATTTTTTTCCAGATAATCTCTCTAATAGCATGGAAAAAGAAGGCATAGACTGTGCCTTCTTTTTTTTTTTTTTTTTTTTTCAGAATTGAAATAATTCGTGTTTCTCTTCGGTGGAATGAATTTCCCAACCATAATACTGCACGTTGAGTGTATCTGGAAAGGATGCCGCCTTGTTCGATGAACTGAATTGTGCACACAGTTGGAGACTCTGACAGTGCCAGCACCAGTGAATGCAAGTTGCATAAAAAAGAGGCAGCATCATTCATGACACTAATGAACAGTCCTTCCTCGTCTATCAGAGAAATCTTTCCCAGGGATAACGATTCTCCTAGCATTTTCTTAGCCATAAAAGAAGAGATTGTGTTGGGTCTTTGGTTCTGTATGAAACTATCAGGAGGATTCTTAGGCTGGGAACAGAAATCAATGTTTCTGTGATACTGTATTGGCTAAATACTTAGACCAGAGAAAAAAGATTTTGTTCTGACTGCACAGTGAACTTCTTGTTTTGCTTTGCGGCTACAAGATTGTGAAAATAGTGTGAAATTTAAGGGGACATATTTGATTCTGAGCAAGTCTGCCAGCAAGTCCTAGTCATTTATTGCAATGTGATGTACCTGTTTCACTCGTATAATCCTACAGCTTTAAGTAACTGTAACTTCATTGATTTCAGTGGAATCTCGAGAGTAAAAGGGGAAAATTGGTGTGACACAGCAGTGATTCAGCTTTAATGTATTTCCTCATTCTTCTCCAGGTATTTATTATCCTTTAAGAGACATCCACCTTAAATTTTTCTTATGACTTGAAAAAACTCTCCTAAGATATGAACAAAACCAATACACCTAGCAGAAGGGTCTCTGGGGATCTATTCTACAAAATGACAATTAGACAAGATCTAAACTAGGGGCTTGATCATAACGGCAATTAAGGGTCTGATTCTTTCTTTAAACTATTGAAATAAAAGCTAAACTATTGATATAGTTTTCATAGAAAAGTATGATTTGCCTTGGACAGCTTTATTAGAATCATTGAATCTGAGATGTTGCATGGCCTGTACCTACTTATAGGCCAACCCTAGGACGCCTTGTCTCTCCAACCCTTCTACTGTAGACTAGACCTCAATCCACAATTCCAGCTCTTTTATTTATTTTACTGCACCCCTAAAAAATTTTGCACCTTGCTCCCTGTCTTTTGCATGTATTTCTGTGCAAACCCAAATAATATTTAATAGGCTTCTTTGTTAACTCTGTAATGCTCCAATTTCCCAGTACTTTGTGAATGGTTCCAGTGCTGTGTTTAGATCCCGATCCCTGTTCATTTGCGGGTGATCCCACCAGATTTCATGGCCTATGTGTTTGTTCTAAGTTTTAAATGCGTGTGTGACGGCTCTCAGGGAAGGAAAATTATACAGATAGATTTGTCTTGGAGTTGCGGTCCTGCTTGTGATAGTGACCATAATGAATGGGATTATAGCAGAAAAAGAGAGTTTGAAGCTTGACTTTTGGTTAGAGAGAAAAAAATCAGACCTTTTACCATTGACAGCATGTAGTTACCCATCATCTAGCTTTCTCCACTTCCTCAAGACGTGCTAGCACCTTTGACAGATGGATTTAAATTAGAAAAAAAAAAAAAAAA
>VZRU01001121.1:37956-106770 GCA_013398155.1 Pedionomus torquatus
CTTCACTCAACAGACACTTTCACAGATCAGCACTCCAAAGTCAAGGAACAAGATGCCTTCACTGCAGTCAGGAGTCTGTTGCACGTCAAGTGTTGAGCACCATGGTTGTAGCTTTGGGGTTGTATTTCTCCTAGAACAGATTGGGCTTTGCTGACAACGCACAGTCCCTCCTCACGTGGAGGGACGTACTAACATTAGTATGGTTATTGTCAGATTAGTCACACTCAGTGCTTCAGTCTCACATGCTCTCACGTTGATAAATATACAAAGTGATCAATTTTTGTATTTAAAAAAAAAAAAGAGAAAGAAAAGTGGAGGAATGGAGGACTCCCAAACATCAGAGCTTTCCATGGGAAACTGCATGTAGTGCCTGGTACCTAACACGGAAAGCCCAGAGAGGTTTACAATCTGATTGAGTTTCTGGAAATAAGGATGGTGAAAAAAAAAAAATTAAAAATAAGAAGAGATAGGTGGAGGTTGCAAAGTCCAAACCCTGGATTTCCTGTGAGTGGGAAAGTACAACCTAGAGACTTACTTGACTTCGTCCATACTCATCAAATATTAGAGTCCTAAAATGCCTTGTCTCTTAGTGGCCAAGCAGTTAAGATGTTATTGAACTTTAGACTGTAATACTCAAAAGTATAGTGAGAGGCCACCTTGAATGAGTCTGTTTTTTCATTTTTTCACAGTAGCTGCTTCTGCTTTGTTCTATCATATTAAAGGACAGGAAGACTTTCAGAGCAGTAGGGCTCCCAAAACAGGAGAGTGACTTGATTTCAAAGTGAAGAGCAGGTAACTGCCAGCACAGGAGCCTGCAGGTTAATTGGGTATCCTGACCCAGACAAAACTCAAAAGAGAGAGCAGTTCAATTCTTTCATTTGGTCATGAAAAATTGTTGTTTGTGTTGCACAGAGTTCAGTTTAATCAGCCCTGTGAGCTACTGTTGCATCATGAAGTGGATCACCTCTTCCCAGGAAGGAGGAGGAGAACTACAGAGAAGACCCATGAGAATTAAAAGATGGTAACTTAAAAAAAAAAAAAAAAAGGGAAGTTAGTGATTTTGAAAGGCACCGGATTAGCAGCACAGGAAATGGCCTCCTTTATTTAATCATGCCTAAGTGCTTTGAGATAGATTCTGATTCCTTTTATCTTGATGAGTAGCACATCTCCAAGATGGGCACAGCATCTGCAGGGGCAGCTGTGCTGGAGAGATAGGGGTCAAGCCTTAGGTAAACCCAGCCAGGCCTGTCAGCAGCAGGAAATGGATAAGCACAGCTTCGTTCCTCTGCCACCGTGTCCCCTATCTACACATCTCGAGGTTAGCCTAGGAAAAAAACTGCAAAGGAAAAAGGTGTTTTAAGTGGTGTGCTGAAGCAGACTTACAGCTGAAGAGCTAAAGTAAACTGAGACTTAGTTCTACTGAAGCACTTTGAGATGCATGCTGATGGCCTTCCTCTGGACTAGGCAGTTTCAGAGGATCGTGAAAAACACATACATATGGGATGCCAGAAACATGTCCCATGCTGTACCCTACCCACCTGCTATCTCCATAGCTGTCCTGTGGACAGTCTGCTAAGACCAAGTGCCTACCTGATATTTGAATCTTACCATCCAAGGCTAGGCTGGATGGGGCTTTGAACAACCTGGTCTAGTGAGAGGTGTCCCTGCCCACGGCAGGGGGTCTGGAACTCAATGACCTTTAAGGTTCCTTCCAACCCAAACTATTCTATAATTCTACTAGCTTTTGGAGGGTACACTCAAGCCATACCCAGAGATGTGTCTACTGATTTGCAGTCTAAAGATATGGTAGGGACTTGAGTTGGCACTCAAAATAACTTGGTGGGATGACAGTACCAGTCTCTGGTCAGAGCCTGTAACTTTGGGCATACTTCCAGTGGCTACATGGTACAGGCTCACTCTGGGCAAGGTTGTTAAAGCTTAATCCTGTATCAAATACTATTGTTAATTCACAGAAGATGGCTCAGGAGTGGTGCTAGAATATGTCTGGCCACTGTGACATCTAGATTAAGGATGAAGACCAGTAAGGGTGAGATAGAAAGAGAAACTTAGACAGGTGTAAGACAGCTGTGAATGCCCTGCAGCCTTCACTTCCTTAGAGATTAATTCAGGGACAGTGTGTGTGTCTTGGTTCCACTGGAGTACAGAAACTCTCCAGTAATGGAGTGTTTTGTTGTTTTCATTTTTCCCCCACAAGTGGGTGAACATAAGAAAGGGGGTGTAATATTGGAGGATCATAAAACAGGCATGCTTCAAAAAGCAAGGTATATAGGAACACATTTTTATGTAAAGTGAAAATGTGATGTCAACTCCTTATCTCCCAGGAGTGGTTAATGGTTCTTACCTACACATTTTCTTCAAAGGATCTTGCTGACAGATTTGCTTTTGGCAGAAGCTGTTCTGCATTTGGAAATGCACCTATTTGTTCCTTTCCCCTTTTCCACCTTGCCTTGTCAGTCTCCTTGTGAACTGCTTCCAGCCCTTGTTCCTGGCACAGGTCAGAACTTGTTGCCTCTCACCTCCCTTGCCCCAGGAAGCTTGAGGAGCAGTTGTAAGCATGCTGTTGCTCTTTAAGTCTGTATGAGAGTGGATGTCACTTAAGGTGCATAAACTCAAGGGTGGATTTTTCAAAACAGCAGCAGCTCTGAGTTCTCTGCCTCTCTGTGCAGGTAGTCAAGGATAAAAAATGTATAGGTGTGCTTGTGGGTCTTGCTTAGTTTTCTCATCCTCAATGCTATTGGTGTCATGGAAACAAAAGACAGAGGTTGTCCCATCTGCTATTTGTACTGATCCTCAGATTTGCAGTTCTTGACCAAGAGGCAAGAAAAAAAGAAAGAGCAGAGCAGACTGGAGGAAGTCTGTTGGATCAAACAATTGTATGGGAAAAATCCTGCTACTTGACCCCCTCATAAACAAGAATATCTTTATAAAATATCCAGTAGTGGCAGGTACCCATCTAGGAACACATGGCACTCGGATCATGTAAATATGCACATCTTTATGTATCCCATTAGTGGCTGCTAATTCTTTCTCAGCCTATGGGGCTAATGACTAACTTCAGATCAGTAAAATCTTAGTTCCCCCTTGGCAGATTTCCTTCATTACAAGTGCTTCTATTCCTGTGGGTATCAAAATGATTCCAACACCCCATAATTAGATCTCATGTCAGCCTAATATATGTGAATTTGCCTTATGGATTTAGTCTGCAACCTCATTAGCTCTGAGTCAAGTCAGTCTATTCTCAGATAAGACATTGGATAGACAGGAAACTCTTGGTGCCACATCTCGTTGCAGAACTGGCTTGGTGGGTGGCTTGAACATAAAAATACATGGGAAAGCTTCTCCTTGATAAGGACCTTAATCACAGCTGCATCACTAACACATTAGGAGCTAATATTTTTACCACATTTGTAGTCGGAGATTTTTGGCCCAGGAACTATGTTACGAAATGACATACAAATTTCCTGGAGGTGGGAGATACAGAAGTGGCCTGAACAGCATTCTGATCTCAAACCTCAGCAGGATGATTCTTCACGGAGTCATGACAGACGTATATTAAGAAAACCATCTCCACGAAGGCCTCATGCTCACACCTGGATGACATCCATCTGGAGAATCCAAATGGTCCCTCATCTCCAGGAGCCTGAAAAAAAATGCAGCAGCTTCCTGATGAGATAGTCCATAAGTAGTAAATACAGACTTTGTATATGGAGGCATCAGTGGGAAGACTCCAGAACAGATTTGGTCACCTCCAAGAATAAGAGCTTCTGATCCAAGGAGGCCAGGGTCCAGGATTGTTATTGGATTGTTTTTCTCCTGCTGAGCCCTGTATTATGCCTTTCCAATAGCTTCCCTGGTTCCCAAGGTAATCTGAAAGATCAAAAAGAGACAAAGACATGATCATTCTCTAGCTCTGTAGTGGCCAAGACAGTTTTGGCTGAGAGACTAAGTACAGATGGTCATCAGCCTCTGATCCAGCTCCTGGACTGCCTGGACCTGATCTCACAGCCCTGCAGCCAGACATACTGTCCAGACCCAGAGTCACTGCACCTGAGGACACTGCTGTTGCTTGGCTGAGCAGCACCAAGACACGAATCCCTACATCTGTAGGGATCCTGACACAGTGTAGAAAAACAGAGGAGGAAATATACATGCCCAAGTGGAAAGTTTTCTTTGTAGGCAGTCCAAAATTGACTGATCTGACCTTGCTACCAAAGGCATTTCTCTGTATTTAAAACAAGCTGCCTTTGTTTATCTTGGTTTGAACTGATTTGCACATGCCACCTGCTTATTTAATTATTCTTGGTCTTTTCTGAGAGCTGTTGCCCAGCGGCCAGAGACAAACCTTTGGCTTTGTGTCTGGAATTAATGTTCCCAAGACTCCTAAATTCTCCCTTGGAATATTTCTTGTATCACTTGTATATTACCTGATTTTGAAATTTACCTTTCTAGCAGCTATCACCTAAACCACAAGGCGGATCTCAACTCTCTCTTCTATACTTTTTCTTTAAGCTCTAACATGTAAACTATGATTATGAATTGGAAGCCAGATTTGATACCAGAAGAAAAGACCCCTGTGAAAAAGCAAGAGCATCACACTGGTGTCAGCTAACTGGTGGCATTCTTTCTTCCAAGACAAACTCAAACTTCTTTGTCTCCTTTAGAAAGGAACCTAAATCCCTGTTTGGCCAGAAAATTACTGAGTACCACTCCCAAATATAACTTTTAGGACTACAGCCCATGTTCTAAAAAGCAGAATCTGGTTATTTTGGCACTCTGTCCAACATTTCAGTGACTCCTGTGTTATTCTGATACTTTGGTAAAGGCAGAGCATCTTTTGGACCCTCCTAAAATTGTATCCAATTTCTGCAGTTTGTATGTTAGGAATAGTCTCACAAATCTGGAGTTTCCAGCTCAGCTGTTAATTAGAATGACCGCCTTTGCCTACTTATGGAAGACCTGCAACAGTTTCTGAGAATGTTATTTCTTTTATTTTACTCAGCTAAAGAGATCTAGTCCTTATGCTGGGATAGAAACTACAATGAGCTGTAAAACACTTAGGGACTGGGAATCAGCTTTTCTTTTGTTTCACAGAACCATGGAATTGCAAGAGTTGGAAGGGACCACTAGAGATCATCTAGTCCAACTCCCCTGCTAAAGCAGGATTGCCCAGGGCACATCACTCAGGACTGCATCCAGGTGGGGCTTGAAGGTCTCCAGAGAAGGGGACTCCGCAACCTCCCCGGGCAGCCTCTCTCAGGGCTCTGTCACCCTCACCCTAAAGGAATTTTTCCTGATATTTCAATGGAACTTCCTATGTTCCAGCTTGTGCCCATTGCCCCTCGTCCTGTTACTGGGAACCACTGAGAAGAGTCCTCCTTCAACCCACCTTTCCAAATCTTATAAGCATTAATAAGGTCTCCCCTCAGCCTTCTCTTCTCCAGGCTCTGTCCCAGCTCTGTCAGCCTTTCACACTTTCACTGCTTTGATTTCTGTGGAGCCACACCAGAATCAACCCAGCCAGAGATTTTGGCCCCAAGACTTGAGAGCGACTCAGTTAGCTGCCTGGTGTTTCACAGGGAAAGACCATTTCAGATCCTTCATTTTGGTTTATGCTCTCAGCTTTCTTGCTCTTTAATCTGCAAAATTTGGCTTAGTGCAGTGAGAATGATGTCACCAAACAGGAGCCCGAGCTCCAGCTGATCCTTTTGTAAAAACAGTTTCTGCTTTGGTTAAATTTATGGCAGTTGCTGAATAGCTAGTTTGGTTTACCAGCTATGCTCTGTCAGCTATTAATAAAGGTGAATTTCGTGAAGGCTATGTTTTATTTTCTGGCAACAGGACTTACTTTGCTCAGTTTAAATGAAATCCTTTTTGTTCACCAACGGGATTTCCATTGACTCATTTTCTTGTTGAATGCTAAATATTGGAATGGGTGAAATCTGGAAATGGAGGTGGTGATTCCTTTCATTTATTGCGAATGAGCCATTACTCAGCCACTGAAATTTGTCAGAGCTCCCAAAAGTTGCTTAAGACTGACCTCATGGCAGTATTTAAAACAGTACTTGATAGAGCTGCCTATATCCCTGCAGGAAAACATTCCCCAGACCCCCACTTCTGAACTGGGGACCGCAGCGCATCCGCTGAGCTGAGCTGGGCTGTCAACGGAGCTCCAAGGCTTGAATAAAGATGGCAGAATCTCACAAAGAGGGAAATGAGGAGGAGGCCTGGGTGACTTTATTGAACGTTATGACATGTAAGTGCCAGAATACCAAAGAGCTTGTTACAGCATAGAAAATCCCCTCTGCTTGCGACTCCATTTGCACTCCAGCGCTATTCCGTTGCAGGGCCTATAAAGCAGATTGCTAACAAAAAGGTTATTCAGAGGGTTCTTTTCAATAAACCCAAAGGTAACAAGTATCCACTGAGCAGATGTCATGAGACTGAGCTGCACTCTGGAAAACTGCCGAGATATTTAAAAATAACGCTTTCTTATTAACCTAAGTACAATACTAAAAGTCTTTTAAAATAAAACTTTCCAGATGCCACCTGCATCTGAGATGCTAATAGGATGAATGCCAGTAAGCCCACTAATACTGGAAATGCTCTTAAGGAACAGCTACAACTGATTGTACTGGCACAAACAAATCAAAAACTAATTTATGTATTCCTGCAGCTGCATCTCCAGCCAAAGCAGAGGCAGGAGTCAGGACCAATTCACAGCTGACTAATGTTGCCTCGTTCTTTGCAGATTTCTGGCATTTAAGCGTAATTAAGATTTATTGTTTGCTAACTCACAGGTCAGAACAAGCACTGCGATATGGGTAACTTTTTGTCGACTAGTAAAATGCCTGTTAGGAGGAGTCATCAAACCTTCCAAGCAGAACATGACAGAACTATACAACAGAGTTACCCTCATTTCATCTGACCATTGTGGTCCCGGTTGGATCAGGAAGGGCTGTGTGAGCGGGTTGGGGAAACCCACTGGACGTGGTGGTATAGTGTAGAGATGACCAAGCACATGGCAGCACAGGGCATGGTGGGCATGCCATAAAAGCTAGCTGGTCTTGCTCTGAGATAGATTCACCTACCACCATCAGTGCTATGGCCTTGCTTTTATCGCCCCTGAGGACTTATAGAGGGATGTGGGGGACAGTGCAGGGCTCCCTTTATCTCTACTGGTGTCTAATAGGTAAATAGAGGATCCACCAAAGCTTGCCATCCTAGAAAGGAGGTGAGAAAGGGATCATTGTCTACTACAGCTTGGCTGGAGAGATGATAAGCAGAGGCAGAAGGATGTGAGCTAGGCACTGCTGTTCAGTGGCTTCTATCATCAATAGGTTTAGTTCATTCATTTCCATTAAGTTGGCAGAACTATACACTAGCTGATGACTGGGCCCTAAAAATGCTGAGCATCAGGGATGGTGAATTTCCTCTTTGCAGTTTGCGTGGGACTTTGATTAGTACAGGTTGCATAAATTTGAAGCTGGTGAAGAAAAGCTATCTAATATGCAAAATCACGCTCTCATTCTTAGAACAATATTTTATGTTTCTGTGTCCCTTACAGCTAAGAATTTCCCAGGATTTTTTTGGCATTAATAACTTAAACTTCCTGATCTGAGAGTTACCTGTTGGTGACTGTCACTGCTTGACAGAGGGGTAACTGGAGGCACAGGAGATATTGGATCCTTTTTCTTTTTTTTCTGTGCATTTTAGCCAGTTGTGGCTAAAGAGGAGTCAAATGTGTCTGTGCAAAGAGGAGACAAATGTAATCACTCTGGGTTTTCAGCCTGGGCCTGGAGGTGCAATGAAGGAGGTTTGGTGCAAGGAATGAAGCCAGTTTGTCCCAGGTATCACGGGAAGAGAGGAGTAAAGCTGCAAGCAAAGCCCAGCTTTCCTTGGCTGCTGCTGCCAAGCCCGATCGCTAGGGCTAGGACTGCCTTGAATCTTGCAGCCACTTGCATCCCTGCCAAGACACCTCCATTCTCTTCACCCTACTCATTCTTTCTTTCACCTCAAATCTGTTCATGAGCTGAGTCCAAGCTGCCGAGGAGGGACGCGGGACAGGGAGAAGGAAAGCTGTACCGAACCAGTTCATTTACCCGGCACTGCCAGCACTGTAAGCAAAACTGGCTGCCATACATCCTGGCACCAAAGGATGGAACAGGAACATGTCTGAATGTAATCACTTTCAGGAACTTCAGCAAATAACGAAGGGCTGACTAATACCAGCAGCCTCTTCCACAGTTCATTTACTGCGTATGAGCTAGCTCTGAGGCACGCTCAGCAGACGAGAATGCGCAGCAAATGTTTTGATCTATGGAAGAACATTTTTCCTGATATTTTTTCAAGGATTTTTTTCACAGCTTTGTAATGTGACTCTGAAGATGGTCATGCCGTATTTTTAAAGGAGACACTCTGTGTGTGTTTTTTAAGACCTTTTTGGAAGGGGGGCAGAGGGTTGCATGTTTTTTAACTCCAAAACCCAGATGTTCTTTAACACAGAAAAATAGAATAACATACATTAATAGCTTGGAAAACAATGGCAATATTTAATTAACCTTTAGAAATGGCTAATCTGTGAATCTGCACGTGTCAGCTCATCTTTAGAACAGAATGACTGTGTGTGCCTTTGCCAAAATCAACATGCTTGTTCGGTGGATTTCTTCCACTGGGGATTCACATGAAGAACAAAAAAATGAAAAAAAAAAAAAAAAAAAAAANAAGAAGGAAAAATAATTTTTTTTTTTCAGTTGTTTGACTCGAAGCATTCATGTGATCCAGATGACCTCGTCAGGGTTGATGTAGCCTGGTGAGCCACAGATCCAAGATCTGCATGTTGAAGGCTTGGCTCTTAGCCCTTAGTCGTTGGACCAGACAGTCTGCAGGTCTTGTGGGACCATTAAAAGCTTCAGTTTAGCAAGGGGGCCGTTACCTCTTCATCACTGACTTTCTCTCTCTCTCTCTATCCCTTTAGCTTGGTTGCCATCAGCGCTTATCTTCAGCCGACCCTCTACCTGCCAAATCCTCTCTCTTCTGAATCCTTTAAGCAGGAATACAGACTGTGGGAGGGGGAAAAAAAAATAAAAGGCCCATGAACATTTGGCTTCTTTTTGGAGCCCCCCATTTCCCATCTGATAGGAGTCCCCCTGCTAAAAAGGGCTGGGCTGTATCCCTCCTCCAGCTGACTGCCAGGGCTGCAAGGTGCAGGCAGATCACAACGTTTCTCAGCATGCAGGAGAGGTACCCGAAGCATAAGGCTCGTGGTGCATACGGGAGGAGTGGCAAGTACACCAGAAGGTGAAGAGATGGCTGGAAGCAACACTAATGCCCCTCCATCTGGAAAGATGAGTGCTGTTTAGTACGTCTGGAAAGCATTATTTCTGCAAATAGCTCAACCTCTTTCAGCTTAGAGGCAGGGATCCCAGCCTGCTGCCAAGCTTAGATCTCCCTGATGGCAATGTGGTAGGGGAGATGGTGAACAAGTGTACTAATGGCATAAAGCAGGAAAAAACAGCATCCAATACATCAGCTTAAGGTACATCAGGCATCTGCCCTTCTCCCAGAAGGCTGCCTGCGACTTCAAATTGCATTAAGACACGCTTGTGTTTTATATCACGGGATCAACCCATATGATAAAAGTTTAATTGGGTGGGTGTGAAGGGGAATTTAGAAGTTGCTCAGCTGATTGCTCCCAGTGATTTAGCTTCACAAAGGAGATATGGGAAAGGTCCAGCTCTAATCTACTGGTGTCTCTGATTTTTTGTTTGAAATGTAGCCTTGCAAAGACCCAGCTTTACATGAATTCATCTGAAAACACTGAGGTGCTGTTTCATGTTGTTTCAGAACAAATGCCTGACCCAAACCTTGATTTAAATTCAGAGAGCAGAGGGGCTACCTCAGAAAACCTCATCAGGCCTTTAGCTTTGTAGCAAAATCAAAACCAGTACGTTAGGGCTTCTCTCTAAATATTTTTTTAATGGATAAAGATGTAGGTGGAAGTTCCAATGAAGTACTTGCTTAGCTTTAAACCATATTAAGTCCATGGTCTTAAACATCTATTGGAAATGCACTCCTCGTGAATTTCAAGCAGGACAATTTCCAAACTCCTTCTCATCAGTGTACAGCCTGTTTTCTAATGATATATATTCATGATCAATGGGGGATGCTGTGCGTGGTAATGAACAAGTTGTAATGCAGCTGATGTGTGAGGGTCTTGTGTGTATTCTCCTGGGTCACTGTTGACCAGCCATCTGATACGTGCCAAGTTTGGATGGGACACGTGGTGTGCAAAGCTCATGAAGGGTTTCTGGAAAGCGTTGCTTTGGTTTATTCACAGCAGATTTGCACCTTGCAAAATGGCTTCGTTTCCCCATGAAATTCAATAGATGTTCTCATTTGAAAATATAGTTTCAAAACATATTTTAAAACTCTCTTGGATTGGACCCCAGACCCCAAATACGTTTTTGGAAAAGCAGTCTATTTTCAGACTTGAAAATAAAGGCACACACCCCACTTTTTCAGCAGTTCCAGGAGAATTTTGTCATAGTTGTGATGGGTTTGTACAACTTCTCAGATTTGTGGATGTTTGCTTCAAAAATTCATTGAAGATGGTCCTCTCCATGGCAGTCCTGTACTGAATGTGAGCCTGCTCTAAAATATTTGTTGAATTTTGTGCAACTTGAAGGACTCCCCATAGCTAGTATACTTAAGTGTATGGGAGACTTCACAGGTTAGGGCTGACATTTGTTTCCTTTTTAGAGTGTAAAAATTGGCTGTGGTGATTCAAGATAACTGTCTATGATTCTATGATTCTATATGCAAACTCCTGCATTCACTGGCAACATATCATAGTTTTTAATGGAAAAAATCAGAATGCAAGGAATGAGTAGCAAAACCAGTAGCAAACCCAAAATCTTTTAAAGCCCATTTTCCTTGCTTTAAAAAGTGGACTTTACTTTTTCTTTTTGATATTCCCTAGATGTTTTCCATAGTTTTCACCAACATTCTTTACAAACTATTTGCTTGTCAATTTTTATTTCTGAGCAACACAGTAAAAATCTCCATAAGGATTTGGGTTTTTTTCATTGATGGGTTTTTGTTGGTGTGTTTTCATTTGTTAGAGGTTTTTTTCTCTCTCTTTTTTTTTTTTTTTTTGGGTGTTGATTTTTCTTTAGGCGTGTGTGGTGGGTTTTTTTGGTTTTTTGGGGGAGGGTTTTTTTGGGTTTTTTTACTGTACAAAGTTAGAGGTCCATGAGCATTCTGGTAAAATATGATAGAAAATCTCCAATAATAAAGAAAAATGACTGACGTATTTTGTGAAGAATTGTTTTTGGATAAAAAGGGTTCTTTTCAAGTGAAAAGGCATGTCGTGCAAAAAATTCAATTAGTTCTAGTTTCAAGATCCCTATGGGCCATATCCTGAATAGTTATTGAGACAAAGCTCCCATTGAAGTCACTGGGCATACTTCCTGATTAAAGCCTTCAGGACTAGGTCAACTGGGAGTTTTGCCTGAGTAAGCACTTCAGGATTTGAGTGTAAACACAGCCATTGGGGAATAAATGGGTTAATACAGCAGCCTAATACGTTCTCTGTGTTTGTAAGCTCTGCTTTATATAAGGGACGTGGATCCCTCTTCCTCCTCGTGAGGATGGCAGACATTTTATTTTCCATAACCCACTGTGCTGGTGCCCTTTCATTCGTGTCACCAGGGTGGTGTTGTCTGGGCTTAGTCTTTCCTTGTTCCCCTGCATCTCTCCCCTCCCAGAATGGACCCCCCCACCCTGTAAAAGGCCAAACCACTTTTTTCATACAGTACCGAGGGAGGAATCCCCCTGCCCCCTCCCAGCCAAGCCCATTCCCCCATCCAGGCTGAGTTAGTCATGTCTGACTTCTCCTATTCACATTATGGCTACCCTTGTTGCTTTTTGGGTTTTGTTTTGCTTCCTTACTGTTGTTGTTTTTCAGCCAAAGCTGTCATTTATCATGAGAACAAGAGCAGCCATGTGTTGATTTTTCTGGATTCCTTTTGGACAGTGTCCCAGTGCTAATGAAGGCCCTTCCAAAGTGCTAAAGAGCTGGTGCCAAAATCAGTTACAGTGAAAACAATAGGGGAGTGGTGCACAGACAGCACATCTAGTGTGTGTGTGCGTGCATGCGTGTGCGAGCGGAGGGAGCACTTACAATTGTGATTTCGGTCCCCCTCCCCGAAGGATAATAAATTCGACAGAACTAAGGGGCTCGAATTCACATTCGCTCAGAGTGGCGGGCGCATTAGAAATAAAAGCCAGTGGAAAAATAGATGGTAGATGTTCACACATTATGTGTCCTGGCCGGTCTGGATAATAACACAAAAATCAATGTTGTGCGTAAGCTGTGACAACGATGATGAAGCTTCTGCAAGAGTTACAGGGCCTTGAAATGCAGGGCTTTATCTCTGCTCATGGGTCATTTCTCTAAAAACTTTTTGTTTAAGGGCTCATGAAAGTGCCTTTTGTTTATTTTATTTAATACACTTTTTAAAACCCCAACTATTCTGCTTCTCAGACTTTATAAGCTGCCACGTTGACAAAACGTGCTAGGTCTTACAATACCAAGTGGGGGTTATTCCACGCCGCACTGTTAAGGTGCAGGAAGGTGATGAAAACACACTTTCCCTGGGACCACGAAGGTGAGTGAAACCCAGAGAGAAACACGCAGAAGGAGGTGCCCGAATCTCAGCAAACTGCCCACGGAGCCGCTCTCTCCATCTGAACTAAAGACTAAATAGAGGAGGTCAAAGAGCTCCGCTGCTGGGGCTTTGGAGCATTTTCCCCTCCTCGGAAGCGCAGGGGCTCCTGCGTTTTCCTGTTATTATTCACCTCGGAGGATTTATGCGTTTCATGAATCAAAACACTCGGCAATTTCCCAGCCCTGAGAGCCCTTTCCCCCCCCCGGGCTCAGCTTCTAGCCTTGTGCTCCATCTACCGGCTACCACGCTGCTGCCGCCTCCGGTTCTGCCCAACCGAATGGCTTTGGGACACGGGGACCCAAGGGGGGAAACCCCTTTTCCCCCCCTTCTTTCCCCACCCCCCTTCCCAAAGCCCTGCTGTGTACTCCGACCCTGCCTCTGCCTCCCCTCCCAGAGCACACGGCAGCCAAAAAACCCTTCCTGAGCTTACCTATACATACACACCCAACATATATATGGGCGCGTTTATATATCCGGGGCCTGACAGGGATCCAGCCACCTTTTGTCGTGTTTCTGCTGCACCCATTCTTCTTTATTAAACCCCAAATGATTTAATCAAAATGGTGTTTACCCAAGATAGCCGGGGAGCGATACTTTCATTACGGGATGCCAATCTTTCTCGTGCGCGTTCCAGTGGCGAGCAAGCCAGGTAGAGGCGAGCAAACCAGCATCAGAGGCAGATGCTAGTGATTTGGAAAGGTCTTTCGGTGGTAATGCCCACCGACACCGCTGTTGTTTATTTTGGGTTTCCTTCCAAAATATGTAAATATACAGGGTTTCGATAGAATAATCTCTACAGCTGGGACAAACCTGGTGAGTGAGTAAATCTACGGATCAGCTTAACTTACACCTGCCGTACATATAGATACGGTTCAGTAAATAAAAAAGAACAGATTTAGATCCCCATTTTACACATATTGTTACTGCAACTATGGACTTGATTTTCATGTTTCTTGTCTGCATAGACATTACCTTCTGGTAGATTCCATATATTCTTAGGCCAGAAGGGCCGTTATACTCATGTGGTCTGACCTCCTGCATGGCACTGGGCACACTTCACTGGGCATATTTCACACTGTGAATTCTTCATCTATGCAAGCAATTTGCAGTAGCTTAGAGAAAGACAGTGAAAATGCGTACAGCCCTATGTAGCACTCCTACCCACCTATCTGGACTTTACATTGTCTTTGAAATACAGCACTTCATTAGAAGTTTCCAGCCATGCTCCCCCCACCCATAACAGAAGAGTTCCTTATCCCCCTTTGACAGCACTGAGCTATTTTAGATGTAACATTCATGCACATCGATGTTTTCAGGGGAGCTCTAATTTATCAGCTCTCTCCTCTTCTTTCACCCTCTCATTGAAGCATTTCAACAGAGCAACAGATGGTCCTTGCGGGCCATTTGCTGTGATCGGAATTGTAGTGTCCCAAAGAAGGGAGTCTTTCTTACAGCTAAAAGTGAGTCTAAGTTTCCTTGCCCAGTAAGAATTTCAAATTATGCCCCAATTTGCCTTGCTACAAAAGAAAATAAGTTTCCCAACACTTGAAGGGCAAAATGTGCAAACTTTTAAAAACATCTCTAACCATATGGACTATCGTGCCCTTATAATGAGAGAGAATGCAGAGTTTGAAGACACAGCAAAGAAAAGTCTGCATTTTCGTCTCTGTACCTTTGGATCCTGAATTTGGAATGACTGAAATAGTAATTTATTTGGAAGTAATCCCTCTTCTCATTATTTATTGGTATCATTGGCACATTAAAACTTTTGTAGGGACTAGTTTCTAGTTGTGTACTCTATCAATGCACTTGAGGAGCACAAACATTACATGAGCCAAAAGTTTTGTCTTAATACAAAAAAAAGGATTAGAATAAAACATTCTCTAAAAGATTTAGTTTTAGGTATCTCCCTGAATGTTGCAAACAGCTCCATTTTAGAGACTAACACAAAATATTTCTAAAAGACCAAATACAGTTTATAATTTTTACATGAAATTCTTTGTACCAGGGACATAGTTCTAGATGGCTACAGAGTATTGTTACTGGTCTTTAAATGTAAAGGTATGTGGTTTACTTTGCTTATCATCTGCTTCCAGGGACCTCCATGCCCAAAGGTACTTTGAAACTTGGGCCCTAAATCATATTGTGGGCATTCATAGCTCTTAGGGTAATGAGAGCCAAGCCCCTTGATCCTTCATGCTACGGGTTTTGTATTTTTTTGCTAGTTGACCAGTTGAAGTGAATTCTAGGGTATGGGTGTCTTCCCAGGGGACACTTTGGTCAGATGAGGTCTTGACTTGGATGCACCGCAATGTTCTGAATTCGAGGGAACTGGAGCTGTTCAGCCTGGAAAAGAGGAGGCTGAGGGGAGACCTTATTGCTCTCTACAACTACTAGAAAGGAGATTGTAGAGAGGTGGGGGTAAGCAACAAACAAGTGATAGAGAGGAAACAGTTATACCAGGGGAGATTTAGATTGAATATTAAGAAAAAATTTTACACTGAGCGGGTTATTAAACATTGGAACAGGGTGCCAAGGAAGTGGTGGAATCACCATCCCCGGAGGTATTTAAAAGATGAGTAGTGTGGTTTAGTGATGTTTTTTTGTTGGTGTTAGGTTGATGGTTGGATGCAATGATCTTAAAGATCCCTTCCAACATGGGCAATTCTGTGATTCTGTGACACGTGGGTGACATTGAGGACTGTCAAGGCTCCTTGTACAACACATGAGGTCTTCTGCTGAGTTTATTCTATTCCCGTTTTAGGTAAAACAGGTTTCAAATTCTTGGTAAAAGAGAAGGCAATAAACATCTTCATTCCCACCCCCTAATGATAGGTATTACCTATGGCTAGGTATTACCCCCTATGGCTAGGTATTCAGCGCGCTTTCTATTCATATGGAAAATATAAATTTGAGCCCTGCGTGGATATACAGGACTCTGAATCCTACTTGCAACTTTCAGTCCTCAGTTGGGGCTGAGAAGAGGTTTTATTCACCATTTTTTTAGGTGTCTCAGGTCCTCCCTTGTGTACAGCTTTACCGCCTGCAGACCTGAACTCATCCAGCCTCTTGACTCTGGGAATTGACTTTGTGCCATAGCCTGTTCACGTCTGCCTTGAATGAGACACACAAGTTCACAAAACAAGCAAAGGGATGATTCAAGCTTGTGATCTGAGCCCTTAAACAAGGACTTAAATGTAAAGAGTCACATTGTGTGATGCCAGGTTCTGAGAGGGCAACATTTTTTTCTCTCCCTCTACAACAAAGACAGACATTCCTGTTTTCTCCCAGGTAAGAACATTAAATATAGCTTAATAGCACTTCTTTCATACCTCAGCAGATTTTATGCAGAGCTCTACATAACCAGATCTATGGATAAGGTAAAATAAACCGGTAGTTTTCTGATGGAAAAGATGCTGTGGCAGGGTAGGAGATTATTGGGGGAAATACATCGATTTAGCCAGACAGGAAAAGCCTATGTGCTAATTGAGCTAGTCTGGACGATGGAGGTTAACTCTGTAATTTTAAACCAGGTTCACGAGGTGAACTCATACAGTAAACCTTTACTCTTTTATGTCCTACCATCTTGGGGAATTCATAAGACAGATTAGATGACAGACTCCCTTATCTAATGCAGAAGAATTAGATGCCTGAGAACAGGAAATACAGAAAGCAGCATGCTGAACAGGAAGCTGTAGGGGTGAATCCGTGGAAAATGCCAGTAGATTTTGCCTACCCTTGACCTGGAAGTTTTCTGATTCCTCCATGTGCTCAGAAGTGTTTGTTCTGTGGAGATAATCACCCTTCTACAGCATGAAGTTTCAGCCAGGTCCAGATCTAGGGCAGATGGGTATGTGAGTTCCATAACAGGAGTCCTTTGAGCGTCATGAAAAGCTAGGTGTGTCTAAGACTATGACTAGCTTTGGTGATGCCCATCTTTTACATAATTTCCTACCACAAAGGCATGACAGGAAAGTTCTCATCAGCTTTATGAGGCCTGAACTCAGCTTAGATGAGCATAATAAACACCAGACCATGGGATACCTGGTGTGACAGCACTTTCCAGTTTTCTGTTTTTTTTTTTTCTGGGCAACTGTTTATGCAACATTGGCAGGAACACAAACCACAGAGTGGTTATAGCACTCAACTGGGCTGGATGGTTGGACTTAAAATGTAGATACTAATGGACCATATATTACCTGGAGGCTGGTAGCAATTTAAGAATTACAGGTGATTGTACCAAGACTTGTCTTGTTAAATTTCTTGATCAATGACCTGGAGGACATGACAGTCTACACTTGTCACATTTGCAAATGGCACCAAAAGGAGGGGCAGGGGAAGGAATGAGGACCCACTGATATGCTTGAGGTCAGGGTCACCATCCAAATGGACATAGGTGGGCTGGAGGAATGGGTCAACAGTATTTATGAAATTCAGCAAGGACAAACACCTAGTCCTCCACTTAGGATCACCTTGCAGTGAGGTAAGAGGTTCTGGCGGGTATAAGGAAAACTTTTTCCCCTATGAGGACAATCAAGCAGTGAAACAGGTCACCCAGAGGCTATAATCTCCACCTTTGGAGGTTTTCAAAACCAGACTGGACAAGGCTCTGGCCAACCTATTCTGATCGCATAGTTGAGCTGAGCTCACGACATGGCCCTGGGTCCCATCTGAATGTAAACAAAATGCAAAGTGTAATGTCTTTGACTTGCCACTGCAATGGCAAAGGATTGTAACCTAGAGCTTCAACTGGGGAGATGGGAGGTGAGAATGTAAATCTTCAAAACAGGGTGAAAATTACTTACAGTTTTCTGGATGATGATTAGGGTATTAAATATGAATCCTAAAGACGGCAAGGAACTGTGCCATTTTCTCTTCTACCTGTGCTGCACAAAGCTCTCTTGTGACCATGCTCTGGGCCTTGCAGACCTTCTAGGGAGGTGGGACAGGGGCTCTCCCTGGGGCTGCGCAACCCTCTTGGATGAAAAGGGGGTACCTTTAGGTGACTTTTCTCTAAGTGAGTCAGGGTAAATCCGAAGGCCACGTAGGTAGTGGACTTCAATGCTGAGCTAGGTCATTGTGTCCTCTGAGTGGATCTGGGCTCACGCTCTTTTTTATTCAAAGCAATTCACCAGTAGAGTCAAATTGCTGAAAGTCAATACACTGGACTACACGGATGCAGCTACCTCATTTCCCTTCTTTCAGTGCCCTTATATGTGCTGCTTGAGTGATATGGGAGGGATTAAACATTTTTCCAGGCAAGAGATCTATAGAACAAAGAAGGTTGATGGGGAGGGAAGGATAGCAATATAATTTATAAAAAGCTCTTAGAAGCAACAGCCTTAGCTTTCTACTGTCGTGGAGTATGGCTGAAAATAGCAGGTAATGGGACCGGTGTCCCTTTAAGAATTCTTGAGGTTACTAATGGATATAGGTCATGGTGACAGCCTTAAATAAACCTTCAGTAATAAACAAATCATTTTGAGTTTTCATAAGATTACCATCACTCTAAGGCTGCTCCAGTAGGGCTAAGAATGCGTGAAGGAAATGAGCATGATAGATCATATACATCATACTGTCATACCCCAAGAAAAGGACAAAAAAAATCTTTCAAGGAGGCTCACACTGTATTCCTGATAAAAGCGGGTAAGAATGTGCATTAATATTAATCCTTTATTTTACAATACGCTATTCACTGCCTCTACACAAAATGCAACATCGCATCGGAGGAAAAGGAAAAAAAAACTTAGGAAAAAAGGTCTCAGCAAGCATAAGTATCATGTTCCCAGGATTTGGAAACTGAAAGTACCAAGAGGGCTGCAAGGAATAATCATGTATCCAAAATCATTGTAAGAATAATATGGAAGTCTATATATAACAGAAATTCCATATCTCATTGTTTCCTGTAGTATATTCCTTATGTATTGCAGCTTTCATTTGGTTTTACTTATTTACATTTAATTTAAATAGAGTTCATAGTTCTTAGCTTTTCTAAAAGTGCTCCCATTTCAATAGCTTTAGTGCTATCGAAAAGGACAAGGTGCATTTAAACAGAAATATTCCTTGTTCTTATTTGATGCTTCTGTATATCTTACCATAATCAATGTTTGCACTTGGTGTTCTTACTACAGCACTGAGAAAACTGAACTGGAGTTCAACTGAATCAAGATGTGATTAAAATAAGATTTCCTTCTTTAGTAATAAAACCTTCTCTAAATTGAGTGTCACTCCATTATTTACATAAATCCCATTCTGGAATACAAATGTCTCATGGATAGTTTTTACACCTTTCATACCCCCTCCTAAATTCCTCCACCCCAAAAAAGGAGCGTAAAAGAGTGAAAAAAAGATTTTGGTGGACAGCGGATAAGTAATAGGATTCATTGCTGAAGAGAAAAATTAGTTGAGATATCTTTATAGATAATGACCTGCCAATGATTGTAAATACAAGGTGACATCTTTAAAGATAAGGACATTCACAAATCGATTAGACAAATCAGTTAAGGAAGGCCATGCAGATATATAGCTATGTTGGAACTAAAATATCCTACTGTATGGAACACGTAGATGATTGCAAATAATGTAAAGTCTTCTTTCTTGTGTCCATAAATAATAATAATCATAATAAACGTGCTCCTGCTGACAGCCTAAGCATCCCAGTAATGTGAATTGATTGTTAGCATTCTGCTTTAGAGATAGATTAATTAAGGCTGAATCATATAGCAATCCTTACAAAAGTACTGTACATATGACATCTAAATTAATACCAGATGAATTCATCACAAACAGGGTAATTACAATGAATATCTAATGAATTAATAATGATAGATCATTTATGATTCATGCATATATATACGTATATATACACACACTCTTACATGCACAAAGGATAGCAAATTTGCTGCTGCCACAAGGAAAAGTGAGATCTGTGATTTTTAACTCTGTATGACACAGTTCCCACTGGTTTTCAGTGGGCTTAGCACTGTATTATGCCAGCTGCTGGGCAAAGCGGAGTCAGGGAAACTAGCTGAAATAACATCCAGATACAGGTGGTGAGTTACTGTCATAAAGCAATGATCCCTCCTTCCTGTGTCACAAAAAATACTGGCAGGGACAGAAGCAGGGACATACTTTTCACGCAGTTTCAAAGTCACTCTGGATGGACTTTGGATACTTTTTTGAAGACATGCAGATGGGACGTGGAAGCTGGGTGCCTAAGTGGTACTTGTGCTCCAGCAGCAGATGTCTGCCATGACTGGCCAGGAACCTGCTTTCAGTAGCAACAGCCCTGAGTTCTCCTGTCAACCATTCGTCAGCCTCTATAGGTTATCACCACTTAGACTGAGGAGGTTTTCAGTATTAGAAATGCTAATAGACAGGTTGTGAGCAAAGACCTGAAAGTGTTGGCCTCATAGCTATCCTCCAGCTCACAGATAGTTTACTTTCCTACTACTTAAATTTCTTTTCACTCTGTCATTTGACCCAGCCCTCAGACACTTGAAATCTAATATCTTTATTTTTCCTTTCTCAGCAACTTCTGTCTACCCCCATTTCAAACTTCGTGTAGGTGCCTCCAACTGCCACCACCTGACTTGCACTGAATCCCCCATCCTTTACTCTGCTATGGGGCTGAAATGAGGCACCTTCATCCACTAACAAGATGTTTGTCAAGGCCAACATGACCTTTTCTGGCTGCTGCCAAGGCTTCTTGCTATTTTCATGTTCCCCAGTCTGTCTGTAACTACTGAGTTACCAATGATAACTCAAATAATCAATTTCTCATTGATTATTCTCTCCTCAGGCATCTTTGACCGTGCTTCCCTCTTCTCAGCCTTCCCTTTATGACCAGTTCTTCAGTGGCTCTTTGTTATTTTGGCTCCGTCTTTAGCTTGTTTTTGTTTTCAACATCTGGTAATCCCTTGGCAGCCCATTCCCCTGTTCCATGCTGATAGCTCACACAGACATCACCTTGTCCTTGACCCACTGCCTGGCCATTCTGTCTCTAGACTTCTTCCATGGCTCTGACATTGCTGTGATGTTCTCATCAACTCAAACTCAGCTTTTTATCAACTGGAGTCTAGTTTTATCTTTTATTTTCCTTCCTTCTCCATTACCAGTATGATTTCCCCAGGCTCTTTGGCAAATCAACCTGACTGGACTCTCACCAGATGATCATGACAGTGTCCAGACTCTAGAGGCTGCAAGTCCTTATCTTACTGGGACTGAGAACAGGCTAAACCCTGTCTTCAAGCATCCACCGTGTATTTCAGGAGCAAACCTCATGCCTGGCACCAGGAGGGATTCCTCAATCTCATAGTCCAGCTCTATCCAACTTGTTATGTCTCCTTGTATCCTGTTGGAGGAATATCAGTCTTCATCTGCTTTATATTTCGCTTCTTCAAGGACGTGTGATAGATGCAGGTAAAAAAAAAATATCTCTGTATGTGCACACACACAGAGTTTGCTTAAGAGTCTAAAACTTGACTGATCTTTTCTAAACAATACAAGAAGCATGTGGGTCTAGGTAAGGTTAATAAAGCCATAAAGCTTCCATACACTTCCATTACCTCTATTTCCTCCTCATTCTGGATGAAGTCTTGGAGCTCCATTCAGAGCCATTTAAGAACATAGAAAATATTTTCTTTGCAACACTGAATTGTCTTTTAAGCCAGAAGTTTCATTCAGCTCACTTTAGTACAGTTGGTCTTGTCAATAAAGAGGGTCTTCCTATTACAAAGGCGTATCTTTTTGTTCTCCTGGCTTATTTTAAACCCCCTCTCGCTGCCATCTCAGTGAGTGTCTTCTGTGCATGTGTTCCAGTGCTTGATTCCTTTGTTCTACCACTGGCTCTTCTTTCCTTCCCACTTCACCTGCAGACTAGCTGAAGTAAAGTGCTTCTCCTTGCTTCTGCTGACCCCCTTGGCATTGTCTGTTTAGAGTAGAGACATGAAGATCTCTATTATAGCTAGTCTGGGAAAGACATGCTTATGGCCTTGTGAGTGAATGCACAGTGGCATTCAGCGATACAATAGTTTTCATAGGAACAATTTCATCATATCGAACACAACCGTGAATTTATACTTGCAATCTTTGACCCATTTTTCATCTCCTCTTTTTCTTATTCCCCTCCCATCGATACACTTGGCTGACATTCAGCAGAAAAGACAACGTGGTAACCAAATTCTTTCTCCTCTTTTGCAGCTTTTACGTGATACCTTTGCGTAGCTGTGCAGCAGTCCCTCGAATCAGTGCTCCTTATTCAGTTTTGGTCTGGGCAAAAAATGTGTTTACCATCTGGCAAATTATCTTCCTGGCCTACCACACCCACATAGAAAACGGGAAGGGAGCTCAAAAGGTCATCGAGCCTATCGCTTGCCCCAGGGCAGGATCAGCCACATCTACAACATTCCCAACAGATGTTTATCTGACTTGTTCTTAAAACCTTCAAATGTGGAGATTTTCCAAGCTCCTCATGCAGCGCTCAATTCTCCTTGCAAATTCTTAATGATCCTCGATGTCCTGAGCTCTTCAATTACAACCTCTCACATTCCCCCATTAAATTCAACCTGCTTATCTGCTCCTTCAAAGGCTCTGCACAGCTCTGGCTCCATCTGTCCCTGGTTCTTTATGAGAGTGTCTTCACAGGGTGTCTGGGTGCCTTTGCCCTCTTACTGATTAGCTTTTTAAGCCGCATATCTCTCCTCACTCACATTCTGCACCCACCCATTTCCCCATCTCCATCTGTCTGGCGTCNTAGGGTTTTGTTTGCCTTCATTAGCCTGTAAACTCATTTTGGGTGGGGCTCCTTTCTGCCCTTTGTTCTCTGCTGTGTTGAATGTGCTGACAGTGCTGAACTCTCCATAATTAATAGCACAAACAAAGCTCAGAAAAGGGATGGATAAAAGGAAGGCGAAAGGGAAGGCGGAGGGAATATGAGGTTCTGTTTAAAGCAGCAAGAATAATAGAATGGTTAGAGTTGGAAGGGANCCTTTGCCCAAAAACTGCTTCATCAGGCTTTCATTTTCACTTTCAAGAACTTTCCCCTTAAACTCTTTTCTTCTGTGAGTAAGCAGGATCAAGTCCACTCCAAAATTTTACTTTTTTTAAAGGACCCCNAGATCATCCAGTTCCAACCCCCCTGCCGTGGGCAGGGACACCTCCCACCAGACCAGGTTGCTCAAAGCCCCATCCAGCCTGGCCTTAAACACCTCCAGGGATGGGGCAGCCACAGCTTCTCTGGGCAACCTGTTTCAGTGCCTCACCATCCTCACAGGAAAGAATTTCTTCCTAAATATCCAATCTAAATCTCCCCTCTTCCAGTTTAAAACCATTACCCCTTGTCCCATCACTACACTTCCTGACAAAGAGTCCCTCTCCATCTCTCCTGTAGCTCCCTTCAGATACTGGAAGGCTGCCTGAAGGTCTCCCCGGAGCCTTCTCTTTTCCAGGCTGAACAGCTCCAGCTCTCTCAGCCTGTCCTCATAGGAGAGGTGCTCCATCCCTCTAATCATCTTTGTGGCCCTGCTATTCAAATGACACAAACCCACCATATTTTGTGTTGGCCCTGGAGACAGGTCTGGATGAAAGAGCACCTGGGAAAAAGTGTCTGTCCTCACTTCAGTGTCCAGAAAGTGTACTCCTGTCTGATTGTGGGGGAGATGTCCTACTGCCCACCAAACTTCCATGCCGGTGTCTCTAATCTTATTTGTACTATTAAGGGCGTGCAAGTCACAGCATGACACATGGATCAAGAAGGGATTGGCAGAGCTTTCACCAGGAGTGGGAGGATTTAAATGTTTCACAGGCCTGATACAGGCAATCAGAGAGTGCGCCTCTCATCACAGAAGCTGTGTCAGGAAAGTGAGGAGCTTGCTTTATAAGAGAAAAAGCAATTTGGGGAAGTGCTGTAGTACACACATCAATCTGTCTATTAGCTATTATTATTATGAGAATTTATTAAAAGTTTTAGTTTAAACATCCTGCCTCTTTATTTTTGTAAAGAACCAGATCATCTGTAGATTGTGTAACTGGGGTGGGTTGTACAAATACAGACATCCCTGCCGTCGTGATACAAGGAGAGCAAATGTTAATATAAGCAAAAAGGTTCAATGGGCAAGGACAAGCAGTGGACAATGCCAGGGAGGCCAGTGCCAGCAGCTGTCGAATTGCCCGGTCTCTGGCACCCATGAGAACACAAGGCAGGGGTGAGCAGGGGCTGCCTGGCCACAGTCACTTCCCTCCCAGGAGTTCACTGACCTGCCAGCCCAAGCAAAAGCCTCCTGTCCTCACTTTGGTTACAGCACATGGCAAAAGCAACCCAGAGATGATGGACTGTTTTCCCCCCCTAAGTCTTGAGGAGCTCAATTGGAAGATGTTTTTCCAATAGGATCTACCCATAGGGGTTAACTAAAGTTACATTTCAGATACTGATTTTGTTATACTGATCAGAATTTTCATCTCAGTATTTTCTAGGAAAAAACACCTATTTGTTTTTTTTTCTTGAAAATATTTTCCTTTGAAATTAGCTTCAATTTCATAGCTAGAAAATGTATTAAGGGATGATTTTTAATTCGAAATTATTCACATGACTCAAAATGAAGTACTTCCAGAAAATTTTATTTTGATAGATAAAAAAGGACAAATTACTAAAAGTAACAACCTATACCCCTCCTGTCAGAACTTAAAGTCTGTTAGCAAGGTTTTACTTACACCCACCCTGTCAAGTGGATCTGTTTGTACTAATGTTAATGTGAAGCCTAGGTTTGATTTATATCACTGTTTGGGTAACCAAACCCATATCCAGGGCACAGATACATCTGAGTGAAAGACTTCTATGCTTAGACGAGAATTTGAAGACAATCTGGCTCGCAGGGTAACTGAAGAGATGATGCATTCCCAAAAGGCTGGGGAAGGGGAAGCGCACAGCAGAGAGGAATTGGAAGAGAGAGAGGGAGGATGGGGGGGAGAGGGAGGATGGGGGGGAGAGGGAGGATGTGTGCATTAGGGAAATTGCCAATAGGGTGGTTGGAAAAAGATTAATTACAGCAGTAGCAGCATAGCAAAGACAAAAGAACTGGCTGTGCCTGATGGCCATATAAGGTGGATTCATGAAAAAGAACGAGACCAAATATCAAGTTATTCTTTAAAATGCAGTGGTGGCAATCTCTGGTACTCAGCTGGCATCAGTGATATTACTCCGGGCTCACACCACTTTCAGCGAGGGGATTCTCTAATATGTCGCGCTCTTTCAATCAGATACCCAGGTGGGTCTGAGATGTCTCTTTGGAAAATGGTGGAATTTTCCCAGTCAATACCAGCTGAGTATCAATTTATGAAAAGGATGAGATTGTTTTAGTGACACTTAGCTATGTATTTGATTTCATACTACTGAAAGATGGATTCCTCTCCAGTCCTAGGGAATTATCTTTGTGGCTTTGTCCATAGTTGCTAAACACTCCCCTGTAGTTTTCCAGGCACGTGTTCCTGGAGAACATCTGTAGGAATGTTGAGGGCCTGGTGTAATCATCTGAACAGCAAGTACCCTGATTGGTGAGCCACATGCCAAGTGGGTTTCATGAAGTTAAATGAAAAGGGAGCTCAAAGGATGGCTGCTCTTCTAATTAACGGTATCTCTGATGTTGCACTGCACCTTCAAATTATATGTATGCCTACAGTTCACCAGAGCATCCATCCTTCCTTCACACAGCTGATTAATGATTCTCTTGCACATGCATTTGAAGCTTGAGGAATTTCATTTCCTGATGATAATTTTCTTTATCTCTGCTGTCAGTGAGGGAGTGACTCTTTGTCCAGAGCAGAGGCTGGCAAGAGAGTAGGCAAGGCTGTGGGTGGCTGCTTACACCACCCACACATGTTAGAGAATTCCCAGGGGACACCTGTGGAAGTGAAGCAGCCTGTGAAACTGGCTTTCAGTGCTCCCACCTGGGAAGATGCTGGGATGAAGGGAGGAGGAAGGATGGAGGCAAGGAGGAAGGGGACTACAAAGACGGTGATGGTTTCCGCTTGCTGAAGAAGTTTAGGCCTGGACAAGTTCCTGTGAAACCTGCTCTAGGAGAGTCTGCTTTGGCAGCGAGCTTGAACTAGATGATCTCCAGAGGTCCCTTCCAACCCCATATCATTCTGTGACTGTTGTGCCACCATCAGGGATCGATTACTAAGTGTAGAACAGTCACAGCATGCTCCAAGCTCCCACAGCATCTTTCCATTTCCAGCTTGAACCTTCTGAAAGGGACTGGATATTTAAGCACAAGGACATTTCCCTGAACGCCACCCCACCTTCATAGACCTTCAGACTGCATCTTCTGAAGACAGTATGCAATGTTTTCACACCACTCAGTTCTCTCCAGGGGCTAAGATTTCTGTAGTTTTCTGTGCAATTTTATCTGCAAGCACATGACTTCACTTGAAGTTCACCAGATGCCAAACACTGCTCTCAGACAGCCTTGGGTATGTCCATGGGCATCTGCAGGAGCTCAGAGTGAGGATCCAGTTCTGCCCAAAGGCGCTAATGAAAAGTCAGAGACTGAAAGATGAGCTCTTTTCTCTTTTATTCCTTAGGACACAAAGAGTTATTTATTTAAATGACTGGCTTAACATTACTGTAATTAGTTTCACAATGGGTGTCTGGATGTTCCAGCCTGGACCAGGGACCTCTTGTTCTAGGCACTAATCTTGTCACTGTGACCTTTGGTTCATTTAATACCTGGGTATATCTCTCTGATGTTTTGGGGTTTTTTGTTGTTGTTTTGTTTTAATTTTATTTTAATAAGATAAATTTACATGTCAGAGTTCATTCACATGTGTAACCTAGTTATGAGACAGTTTCACTCTTCATGAACTTCCTGCCTACAGGCATTTTTTGTAAATTGCTGTAATATGATAACTGGAAATCCTTTTTACTATCTCAAAACGGGAAATAAACATCCTGTTGTGAGAAGAGAATTAGAATTATGCATGATGCTTCTGTTGTAATTTAGTCGATCTTGATAACATATATTATGTCAGAGAGACTTCTAGGGCATTAAAGCAAAGATGACCAGCCATAAATCAACCTTGAGGAGAGAGTATGCCGAATCCCTGTTGAATAGCAGTTAGATCATTCTTGTTCAGTTTGACTGTTGCCTTTGAGAATGACAGGAATTAGTGAGATTAGAAAATATTTAGAAATTCAGCACATCTGGGTCTGCATTTTGTTGGTTTTCAGGTGGAAGCTCAAATAATTTCTACTTTCTGTCACCTACTGCTTTATATTTGGAATATGTTACCTTACATGTCCAAAGTGCCTGCTTGTAGAATGTACCTAGGACAGTCTTTTGTGAGGTGGAAATTTCCTTTTCAGCAGTGGGCAGCAAACTCTGGTATCTGAGGTCTTGAGGTATGTGTTCTGCTTCTCATCCTTATACTCCCTGATCAATACAAATAAAGTTTCTCTTTTCAGTCTTTCTAAATCTGCATTTGTTTTTCTCTGTTGAAATTATTGAAATGTAATGTCTTTTCCTCACACAGTCTTTTCCCTTTTCTTTTCACTTAATATAGGCACTCCCCCCCCCCCTTTTTTTTTCTTTTCTTTTTAATTGCATATATTAACATAGAATATTACTGGAGGTCTCATGAAGATGTTCTTACTTTAAGTGACAATAGGAATTTTTAAGAATTGCTTCTCATTTTATACATCTTACTGTCAAATCAGAGATGAATTTCATTTAAAAAGGGAAAGAGCCAGCCATGTTACTGTAATTTCTGAAAAGTGTCTTGGTGATGATTTGTGACAGAGGAATGTTACAATATCTCTAAGTTACATAACATAGAGAAATTACACTAATGTCAATGTTTGGATTTCTACTGTCATTCCTGAGAAGTCTTTGAACCAAAACATTGGGACAAATAATATTCATATGATATTCCTTTCTGAGTGATGCTACACAATTATTTATGAATTTGGAGTTCTTTGTTATACTAATCATAATATTATGAGAGAAATAATTCCAGTTTGGCATACATTTATAAACACTGTTGAAATGTTTAAGTGCTTGCAACAGCTGTAGAACTGATTTTTTGGAGCCTTTCTTTCTATGCATGTGTCATGGGTTTTTATTTTGAGTAGCTTAATAGAAGTAGCTTTCAGGAGAATAAGAAAGAAGTGCAAGGCAGTATGCTCACACGAGGTAACATTTGAACCTGCATGAGGGATTATCTGTCTGACTTTATTCTGATGCTGCCAGTCAAACAGGATTACAACTGTTCTAACCTATGCTTTTTGAGGCTTCTCAAACTTCTTGAACTCTGAGGTTTCTCTTAAAACAGCCTCCCTCCCCTGCCCACCCCCCATTCTTAGAATACAGTTGAAGTATTTTGCCCAAGCGCATTTTCTGAGAAGTGGCTGGTGGTTAAAGGATGGGTCTGTGAGTCAGATAGACGGGATTCTAACCCGCTGTCTGCTTTTGAGTCATTCAGCTTTGTCTACCCTAATGAGCTCAGGCAATCGCACCTCTCCTTCACCCACACACCAAGTTGGCCACACATGGGCCAACACTGGAGCAGCTGCATTTTTGTGGTGCTAAACCCAAACAACTATATCCTGCCTCTTAGTGTGGCTTATTACGAGCTTGTAACCAAAGCTGTGATTACACAAGCTGCGCACTGAAATGTTCGTGTCTCCAAAACCTGCAAGACATCCCACATATCTCAGAGAGCAGGAGCTCTGGGAACGCTTCATAGGAGGGAGGTAGTGATGACTTATCTCCCCACTCTGTTACCAAAGGGAACGGGTCTGGGCATTCATCTGGTTCCCAAGGCAACAGAGCAATATTGACTTTATCATCCTTTGATGATTTGCTTATTGCCACAGCTGGGAACTCAGATTACTCGGAAGTCCCCATGGCTGTAGGGTCTTGCTGCTGATCATGAGTGCAAAACACACTTGAACTAATCAAGAACCACAGCTGGGCCACTTTGAGATTATTACCTTGGACTTGTGCCTGCAGAGAGCCTAGACTGGAGCTGGTTCCTGTCCATCAGAAGACAAGCAAAGCAGATGCATGACTGTCAGCACCTGTAGGCCCCTCAGCTCTGAAATTAGGCAAGCTACCAATCTCTTCCTTCCCGCACTCACTTGTAAAAAAGGCTTCTTACACATTAGGAAGCTGTGATTCCTGGTCTTTATTTGCTGAATCTGTGCTCTAGCGTATTCTTTATCCAGTTTCAGAAATGAGTGCAACTGCAACATGCTGGCGGCTTTAGAAGTGACTTTAAAAGTGGTTAAAGAAGAAATGTCTGCCTTGAAGAGTTGTCTGATAAGGCGTTGGTTCAGCATCTTGATGCAAGTGGGCATGTCCGAACACCTCTCTGGAACATCACACTTGTTCTTTCTTGCCTACGTTTGTCATTTGAAACAACAAAATATTGTCAGCAGAAGTTTGTTTTGCTCTTTGTATAAGTGCATAGATCAACACTCCCTTTGAGTTTGGTGGAGTGGAGGTTTCGTTTGTATAGTTATGAACCTCCAAGGAGTTTCTGCAGCTTAGTTTAGTGTGCACAACGCCACTCCAGATGCGTAAGTTAGTTTTGATATTTTATTGACTTATTGAATGGTGCTGCCTTGCTTCGGATTTATTAGTTACAGCTATTTATGCAGTGACCATATTCATCTCTGCATTCGGCTTGCTCTGGGAGTCGCTTTTGCAGGGTGGAGGGTGGTGAGATCAGTCACGGTTTGGAAATTCCTCTAACTTCTGCTTACATCTGGATAGGCCAAGGGTGCAGGTTTCTCTTTTGGTCGGAACTTCTCTGAATTAGTGCTATTTCATTTTTGGTTTTGTACCCTCTTTGCACTTGTTGGAACCTTGTCATCTTTATCTCTTACACCCCCTGCTAGTGGGATGTACTCTCATACGTTCCACCTTAGCTTTTGCAGCTTTAAGGCTGAGAAAGAAATGACGTGCTCCATCATCTCCATCATCACTGTAGGTACTAGCAGGACAAAGTGCTGGTTTCTTTCCATGGAGATGTGGAGCCATCTCAGTCATTCAGCGAGCTGATTATGCCGAGAATCAAGCTGATTTCTTGAAAACAGTTTGTGCTCTCTGTCAGCGATGTGAATGAGTGCAGCAACGTTGACTTGAAGGAAGCAACATGGTTTGATTCCCTCTTAGTGTCTGTCCATATGCACTGTGGGTAAAGGCTATTAAAACACTTTCATATTAATGACATTAAGGGATCTATGCTAAGTCCAACACAGAATTTGGTAACTTCCCCTAGGAAGCCCCTTTTTTTCTCACAGCTCACAACTAATTTTACAGCTCATTTTGTCTTAAGTACCGGATTGAGAAAACAAATCCTGTTTTTTTCTTTTCCTGTAAAGCGCTTAAAAAAAAGGCACATCTACATTAGCATCGCCGCTCACTATTGCGTGAGATCAACGCTGCTCATCTGCATGGCACATGTCCTGTGCCATAGGAAGTTTAGGAGGTTCATTGATCACTTAGTAGAAGAGTCCTGAGATTTTGCAAGAGAAGGATGTGAGTCTTCTCAGTGGAAATAGAAAGAGGAGCTGCTGCTGCTGCTGGTTCCAAAGGAGTATTACATGCATCAGCATTACATGTCTGAAACTTTAGGAAGAACCAAGTTCCACTTCATTTCTTCCTCTAATGTCAGAAAATTCTTCTATAGCATTAATCATCTGAAGTTTTGGATGGCAGGCTAAATACTATTCACTTAACAAAAAGATTGTTAATTTCAAGAATACAGGGAAATGCAGATTTGGACACAATGGACTTGTGTATGAAGCCAAGCTTCAAAGGGCTTTAGATAAAGAAAGACATAGACAGGTCCCTAACCCTATTTTCAGTTTAATGAACATAAACACCTATATGTTGGCTTCCAAAGGGACAATTAATAAAGCAGAGAACTGCTATGGGTCCCTAAACCAGGGGTATAAATGTGTAAGTGGGAAAATGAGAAAGGGAGCATATAGCAGGCACCAGAAGTTAAAGGCAAAAATGGTAGAAAATTCAGCAAGGAAGCAAAATGGTACGAGCAGAAATGCATAAATGGAACAAAAGGAAATTTTACAGGATTTCAGGTGTGAAGCTTATCCTAGCTATGATATCAATCCATTTACTAGCTGTTAGACTACACAATAATAATGCAGAAAAGGCAGAAGTGTTCAATCAATACTTCTGTTCGGTATTTGGGGAAAAGCCAGATGATTCAGGATAGAATGATGATGAAATGCTTTCCATTCTAGCAGTAACTAAGGGGATGTGTTAAACAGGAGATACTAAAGTTAGATACATTAAAATTAGTGGGTCTGGATAATTTGCATCCAAGATTTTAAGATCGATAGTCAAGGAGCACTACAGACCATTAATTTTGATTTTTAACAAGCCATGGAGCACTGGGGATGTTCCAGAGGACTACAAGAAAGCTAATGTTGTGCCAATATTTAAAAAAGGTAAATGCAGTGACCCGAGTAATTATAGGCCTGTCAGCCTGCCTTCGATCCCAGGCAAAATAATGGAATGGCTGATAGGGTGCTTGAGTAATAAGGAATTAAAAGAAGGCGGTGGAATTAATGACAATCAGGATGGATCTTGTCAAACTAACTTGATACCATTTTAAATCGGATTTAAGATGGGGTGATTTAATTTGCAGTTTTGATGCAATAGATTTAGCCTTCTCTGAGATGTTTGTGTGGGTTGACATTTTGATTATTCAAATAGAGGCCAGCTCTGCAAACAGTGGCAAAAGAGAGAAGTTAGGAGGAGTTTAGGCATCTGAATCTAAAAAAGGCAATCCTGAAAGCTCAGCTCAGTGGCTGCCCAGAACTGCCTTAATCTCCTCGGTTTTCAGCTGGAGAAGTTTCCAAGGCAACTGAGGTTCTGCTTTTGTGCACTCCCAGAAGACATCTCACTCCTGACAGGGTTGAGCGGTTCAGTATCAATGTCATAACTATACATTTGTCTGCCTGTTTCCCGTACAGAGCTTGGTCCAAGGAGTGTGCTTGTGGCACACTTGAAGGATCAGCCAGAGCAGAAAATGCAAAAGCAGATGCAGCCTTCCTTTAACACATGACCACGGGAAAAGATCTTTTATTCAATTACTCAGTGGTTAGAGCACTTGCTTGCCCCGGTTAGAAAAACTCAAGGTTGAATTCTTTCCTCTCTTGAAAATATTTCAAATCCACTTATCTCACTGGATCTCACCAGTCGTTGGTTTATGGTGATGATGGAGAAAGGAGGAACTGAATACACATTACTGGGAGCACTAATCCTGGCTGAAATCAAGTTGCAATCACAATTGCTCTCATCATGAAGTGCAACGAATCTCGAGTATAAATTCTGTATAGAAAAGCTATGTCAAGAAGAAAAGTGAAGAACATCAAGTGACTGCTCCAGAATTATCCTACAGGTGCAAATAAGGATAAGTTTATCCATAATCAATAGCTATAATCAATACAGACCCCTTCATTTTGTCCTATCCCAAGACAGGTATCCAAGATCTTTAGGATGAATTCCCATAGTTAGATTCTTCCATTAATAGACAGTTAGATTACATGCATAGTTAAACTCAGGAAAAAGAAGTCCCACCATCAATCAGAGAGGGTTCTTGAGTTCAGCAAGGACAACAGCCAGTGGTGGAAGCATCATTCTAGGAGTGGAAAAGAGTCTAGACAAAATCAAGCAAGGAATAAAGCACTGGCTTTTATTAGTGAAGGTTACCTATCAGTTTTTTACCAAAAGCTACATTGATTTGGGATTTTTTTTCCTTTTTTTAAAATTCAAAAATATTTATATTTCTTCTAAAATTTATTCTTTTGTCTATCGCAGCTGCTGAAACAAGAATTAATTCCGGGAGCTCACAGGATGTGTCTTGTATAAGGGGTCATGACCAGATGATCACTGTGGTTCCCTCTGGTCTTAAAAGATCCAGCAAAAAGCGCTGAGGACAAACAAACTGAAAACCCAAGCCCATGCAGTAAGAAGCTTTCCCTGCCCAGGAAAGCAGATAATCTAAATAGACAAGACAGACTGGGGTGAGAAAAAGGATGTGTTATCTCTGTTTCACAGATGGGAAACAGAGGCACAGAGAGATTAAGTGATTTACACAAGGCTTGTGTCAGAGCCAGGAATGGGAGCCAGATCTCCTGAATTCTGTGTCACCACCTTAACAGCAAGACCATCTTTTCTCTCTCTTGCCATAGCCTTGAGAGGGAAAGGCCTTATACATAAAATTGCACCATTGCTTACAGAGTAATCTGATAAAATGCTATACCTGTAGCATACATTTGGAGTTCTGATTTCTTCTCTTCCGTCAGACTGACTCCTCTTTCCTCCCTTCATCTTTCCTTTCATCCTCCCTTTCTTTTGTCTTCACTGTCTTTTGCAAAGAACATTGGTGTCAATTATACTAGAAGAAAGCACCATCTCAGAAACAGCACATGCCGACCATCTAACCTCTAATCAGAAGTGTATCAGACCTACCTAGGTACACGTCTTCCAAGACTGAGTTTGCAAATATAATGAAAAGAATAATTAGAAAAAGGCATTTGAGATTTGCCCCTTTTATTATGAACAAATCTGAGCACCTTTTCAAGGGAGTCAGGGGTGACCTCAACGGGGTCTGCTTAGCTGAGTTGGCTAGGTCCAATTATGTCTAAATCCCTAAATATTTCCCTTCTGTATCTTCTTATTTCAGACGTGGTTCTGGCCCTGCTTTGCTAAGCTCCTTTGGGTGAAAACATTCTATTTTGGATACTGATAGCAATATCCTGAGATAGGATCATACCTTGGACAAAACCTATTTCTGTGGCGGTTCTGAGAGCGCTGGTTCCCCTCCTGGTCTGTGAAATTCTTGGAATCAGGTCTCCTTCCAGTGCCTCAAAATCTCACAACTTTGCAAGGCACAGAAAGAAGAATGCATAATAATGCTCATCATGTGCAGAACAGAAGGATATCTGGGAGGGTGTCAAAACACTTTCAGTGTGGCTACAGATAGAGGAGGGCCAGCCATTGTTGGCTAGAGGAGGACAATTTGCCCAGGGCCCTGTGTTTTGAGAGGTTAGAGAGGGCCCTGGCTAATTGCCTAATGATACACAAGAGGTCATGACCTCCACCTTTGCCCCGAGCCCCCTGGAGCCGTTGCTATTGCTTGGCCCTGCAGCATGGCCACCTCCGTGGCACGGGGGACAATGGCCAGCCAACAATGGTGCTCAGGGTTTTATTTTGGGCAGGCAAGCAAAAGCCATGCATTGTGCCATCGTTTAACCCCAGCCGGCAGTGAGAACCACACAGCCACTTGCTCACTCCCTACAGTTTGGATGGGGGAGAGAACTGGAAGAGTTAAAAGTGAGAAAAAAAATTGTGGGTTGAGATAAAGACTGTTTAATAAGTAAAGGAGAAGCTGTACATGCAAGCAAAGCTAAACAAGGAGCTCATTCACTGCTTCCCATGGGCAGGCAGGTGTTTAGCCATCTCCAGGAAAGCAGGGCTCCATCACGTGTGATGGTTACTTTGGAATACAAATGCCATCACTCAGAACATCCCCCGCCTTTCTTCTTCCCCCAGCTTTATATATTGAGCATGGTGACACGTGGCATAAAATATCCCTGTGGTCAGTTGGGGTCAGCTGTCCCAGCTGTGTCTCCCCCCAACTTCTTGCCTGCTCGCTGGCGGAGTGGTGTGAGGGACAGGAAAGGACTTGGCAATGGAACTTGACTTAGCAATAACTGGTGCACTGTCAAAAGGATTTCTCAACCCAAATCCAAAACTTAGCACCATACCAGCTGCTAATTAAAGAATTAACTCTCTCCCGACTGAAACCGCGACACGTCAGCCAAAAATTGCCTTGAGCAGGATGCAGATTGCGAGGCAAAGCCTTACTTGCCTCTATGGCAAAGGTGACCCCGCTGATAGATGTAGCTTTGAGCTCTGCTGCATCTTAAAAACTTCTGGTCAAAACTCAAAGAGCCTGAACCTCTTTCCAGCTATACTCATACTGGGAATAGGTTCCCAGAATCAGGTCGTCCTCTTATTAAGGGAGGCATAAAGGACAGTGCTGCGAGAATTACAAAGCCTTTTTATGGAAAGATCAATGGCACGTTCTCAGCTAGAACGCTGTTTTTAGGTAAGGGTAGTTTCACCTCATAAAATATTATATGGCTGACATATTTTTAAGGCCAGAGAAGAGTAACAAAACCCGTGATGAAGAGGTACCGAAACACTCTGAGATGAAGATGTGGATGACTTGAGTAGTGGAAGGTGGCAAGAGATGTCACTGCAGTGTGTAAAATAATAGATGGTATCGAGGGGTCTTGTGGTCGCTCCTGTGTACCCTCTCTTGTAATAAATATCAGAGGGACACTGAAATAAAAGCAACAGGTTGAAATCTAAAAGAGCAAATGCTTTTATAACAGTGTCTCTGGCCTGGCCTCGGGAAAATACTGAGGTAAAGAACCTAGCAGGATTAACAAGTGTTAGACATTGCAATCAATACCGCCTACATCGACAGTTAAACTATCCAGGGTAAAAGTTAATTTCTTCACTCATATTTTAACGTAATATTATTTGAATAACTCAGATCTGTGCTCCAGGCCTTGTGGCAATGAGTACTTCCCGCTGGCAGTGAAACTTGGCTGCTGGGCATGTTTTTGGATGGGCATTTGTCCTTTGCAGGGGGTGGTTCTTCTGCATGTGTTCCTGGCAAGGGGGAGAGGCAGGATTTCAGGCTTGCTGGACCTCTGATCTGATCCGTTCTGGCACCTGAGGCTGGCTCGGGCTGCTGAGAGGCGGCTGGCCCTGGCTCTCCCGCTGGCAACCGGGGCTGAGCTCCCGGAGCCCTTCTCGGGGCTGGTCCCGCTGGTGTCGTTGCTTGCCAAACCTGGGCTTGCAAAAGGCGGGCTCAGCTTGGCAGCGGTGAGTGCGGCGTGTTCAGGCAGCTTTTGAGGCTTCACCCAAATCGCCTGCCCTGCCCTGGAAGACACCACCTGTGCTAAACTCGCCCTAGGCAGGAAATGGAAGAAGAAATCAGGGCTAATTCAATTTAAAGAAAGAGAAAAAGAAAAAGAAAAAGAAAAAGAAAAAGAAAAAGAAAAAGAAAAAGAAAAAGAAAAAGAAAAAGAAAAAGAAAAAGAAAAAGAAAAAGAAAAAGAAAAAGAAAAAGAAAAAGAAAAAGAAAAAGAGAGAGAAAAAGAAAGAGAAAAAGAAGAAAAAAACCCAAGATCCTTGAAACAAACTGCTCATAGTCTACTTTCTCTATGCACGCCATCTGCACAGGGAGCAGGGGGGATGTGCTTGATTCATACTGTGATTCGAATGGAAGCGAGAGTAAATTGAAGGCTGATATATATCAGTGCTGAGGGCAGGATTTAGACAAGTGAACAGTTGTTCCTACAACAAAAACAGATAATGTTGTCAAGTTTGCTCCCTAACCAAAGATTCAATCAAACACTCTCCAGACTCGAGCTAAATCTCCACAACCTTTATTGCTTCCTGTACACTCACTTAAATCTTGTCTAACCCCTTCCTGTCCCAGCACTGGTTTCCTTCTTCCTCCCGAGGGTGGTATTAGCGTCTGCCCACTAAACCATGTCAGCAGGTGGAATTTATAGATGGGCTATGGCAAGCTATTTATCATCATTTTTATAATTTCTATCCACTCCCTATTAAATGCAATAGCCGTCTGAGCACTTTAAACATGAAATCCACTGCCATATCCAAAAGATTGTTCCTTACACAAATGGGGAATTTCACTGTCCCATGGCACCACTGCAGGCACTTAGATCTTTTGAAATTTCTTTATTTGAGAAAGAAAGAAACCACAACACACACAAATTAGGACTTTCACAGGGTTTGCAAACAGATCATTCCCTACAGTGGGTCTCTTCATTAAGCAAAGTAGCCACAGTCATATGGTGAAATAGTAATGAGCATTTCCTCTCAGCATTTGTAGACCTAAGATTGCTTGTGCCATCCATGACCAAGATCTCCAGGAAGTGATATCCCTGCTACAGGGTTTCCTTATTCTTCACCTCTCCATCCTCTACCTGCTATGAAGACAGGCTGGGAGAGTTGGAGTTGTTCAGCCTGGAGAAGAGAGGACTCTGAGGAGACCTCATAGCAGCCTTCCAGTGCCTAAAGGGGCCTAAAAGAAAGCTGGAGAGAGATTTTTTGTAAGGGCGTTTAATGATAGGACAAGGTGTAATGGCTTCAAAGTGGAAGAGAGTAGATTTAGATTGGATGTCAGGAAGAAATTTTTCTTTCTGAGGGTAGTGAGGCACTGGAACAGGTTGCCCAGAGAAGCTGTGGCTGCCCCATCCCTGGAGGTGTTCAAGGCCAGGCTGGATGGGGCTTTGAGCAACCTGGTCTGGTGGAAGGTGTCCCTGCCCATGGCAGAGGGGTTGGAACTGGGTGATATTTAAGGCCCCTTCCAACCTAAATCATTCTATGATTCTATGTTTTCCATACGCATTTTGTTATTTCTCATTTCTAGCAAGCAGCAGACAGACGTTTCAGAAAAGATTTCTTAGAAAGGGAAGTAAATGTATATTCAGAAAGGAGTTGTCTCATCATTATCAAGCAAAATTGACCTTATGGAGGGTACGTTTTCCCTATTCCCAAGATTGCCAGAGCCCTGTGTGGGGAAGGGAGCCGTGGGGACTGGAGCAGGAGAACTGCTGCCAGGACTGTTCCACGGAGCTGTTGGCATGTCTGCCCTTGAGCTGCTGGGCAAAGTCACACCTGGGAGACCAGTGGCTTGGAAAGTCCACTTCTTTCAGATAGCTCTGTTTCCTGATCTGACTGCGCTGCTGTCTTCTGGAGTGGATAATATGAGCTGACACCTGGGGTGTGACAGGAAGATTGATGCATTTTTTTATATAGGATACTACTCATGAATAAATAAATTTGGAAAAAAACCGCACCCAACATTCTGAGAATAATGAAGGAATTTATTGGTGAATTATGTGGGAGGTACATTTAGCTCACTAGGTGGAAACGATAATTTTGATCTGTTTTTCACTTTTTAGCGTTAGTTTCTCACTGGCAGAGGAGTTGGAAATGGGAAGTATCTCCAGTGTTCCGCACAGACGATGGGCAGTCTCAGGGAGAGTTCACTTGCGCTTCCTTCACAAGGTAGACTGGAGGAAAGGGCCCCAGGGGTTGTGCAAGAGATGAATACGTTGGGTGAGTTTTACTTCAAAGACACTTTCAGCCAAACACTGCTTTAACTGAGGAGCCTGAGACCGAAAATCACAAAAGTGTTCACATAAATACATGGCAGGCTGTGCCCTTAAACATGAAGCAACACTGTTGTGTTGGTTCGCTACGCAGGCATCAGAAAAATTGAACAACAGGGCTCTGCTTCTTCAGCAGAGCCAATTTTTTATCTTTGGATGCTCTTTTCCTTTGATAAATCCAGGGTGGCTTGAACTTTCAGTGCCTGTTTATGCCCTCTGTCCCAGAGCGTGCCCTGTGGTACTGAAGATAGCAAAGCTATCAGTTTAAGGCAGACCTGTCCTGCCCACTCACCCTGGTGGCACGGAGGGTGCAGGAGATGGTGGGGGAGTGCACACACGCTCACTGACTGCCTTCAAAGCACTGAGGGAGGGAGGGCACAAAGAAGTTGGGCAAATCTGTCCAAGGAGCCAGCTGCCTATGGTCCTCTAAACCTGGAAGTTAAAAAGATTTCAGCAAACAAACTGTTCTGGGATTTAAACCTGACTCAAGTTTTGATTCACTTCCTTCTTTGCTCCAGTCAATTCCAAACCCTCCGTTTTCTGCCCTTAAAGTCAAAGGGTGCTGCAGTGCACAGGAACTGTAAAATTTATCCCCTCAGTAACTGCTTAAATCTCATCTCTAATCCTCTAAACTCCTTGGATCAGGATAGTTTAAATCGTTGTAAATATCTTTGAGGTGGATTACACCGCTTAATTGCTACTAAGGGAATAATAATATTATGTGTATGTGCATACATAATATAATATACATAGAAAGACACAGACAGAGACAGAAAATCTTCCTGGCAAAGAAGGTATTTAATAATAGTTTAAACTACTCAGGATTTGGGAAAGCCTGTTAAAGGGATTAGAAACTAAATCCAAAACTGGACAAGGGGTAAAGGCAATAATTTCCACAGATGATGACAGAGGCAAAACACTATTTCCTCTCTTTCTATAAGTATGTTTTCTTTATACGTGGTCTATAACACTTAACGAGGGAACATGATCTTTTCTATCAAGTTAAACTCAATTATGTAAAAGATACTTACCTTTGAGGAAGCATAGATACTACTCTCACAAGGAGATGGAAGCAGAATGAACACCAGGAGAATTTCTTTCTTTGCGTGGAAATAGTTTCCCACCAGCCAAACATCAAAATTCTAAGTCCATCTGTTCTAAGTAAAAGAATTTAAACCTGAAAAAAATGGATAAATAAATAGCTAAATATAGCTTCCTACATGCGAGTAGTGCTGCCGAGTTGCTTGTGACCAATGCACGTGTGTAGATGACTGGACAGCTGGGGCCAAGGATTTTGTCCTGGAAACGTGCAATCAGATATAAATCTTCTAAAGAAAGTAACTGAGAGTGGGAGAGAAGAAACATATTAAGAAGATTTTAATTTTTAAAACAATCATAAGAAAAAATGTTATGAGAGGTATTCCCAAAAATTTGGTTCTCATGAACATATATGTCCTTGTAACTGTCTGCTCTTACTTGCTCTTCTTCTGTTATGTCCTGTTCTCAAAACGCTGCAAATTAATTCTTCTAGAAGGTAGTCCTGGTGGCCTGTGTTGATCTCAGACATGATCTGGGATCTACCAGAGTTCAAGGAATCAGTTCCAGAAAATAAATTCAAAGTATTGTAAGGAACTTACTTACTTTACTGAAAAGATTACTGAATATAATAGCTGAAGCAAAACACCTTGTGAATGAAAGAAGTAAATACTATGGTAGACTCATAGAATGTTTAGAGTTGGAAGGGACCTCAGAGACCATCGAGTTCCAACCTCCCTGCCATGGGCAGGGACACCTCCCACCAGACCAGGTTGCTCAAAGCCCCATCCAGCCTGGCCTTGAACCCCTCCAGGGATGGGGCAGCCACAGCTTCTCTGGGCAACCTGTTCCAGTGCCTCACCACCCTCACAGTAAAGAAATTCTTCCTAAACATCCAATCTAAATCTCCCCTCTTCCAGTTTAAAACCATTGCCCCTTGTCCTATCATTACACTTCCTAACAGAGAGTCCCTCTCCTGCTCTCCTGTAGCTCCCTTCAGATACTGGAAGGCTACTATAAGGTCTCCCCAGAGCCTTCTCTTTTCCAGGCTGAACAGCCCCAGCAACATGAGCCTGTCTTCATAGGAGAGGTGCTCCATTCCTCTAATCATCTTCATGGCCCTCTTCTGTACCCGTTCTAACAGTTATGTCCTTTCTGTGTTGAGGACTCCAGAGCTGGACACAGGACTCCAGGTGGGNCCAAGCTTGGTGTCATCAGCAAACTTGCTGAGGGTGCATTCAATCCCACTGTCCATGTCTCTGACAAAGATGTTAAATAGCACAGGTCCCAGTACTGACCCTTGTGGGACACCACTCGTCACTGTCTGCCACTTGGACATTGAGCCGTTGACCATAACCCTTTGAGTGCGGCCATCCAGCCAGTTCCTTTTCCACCGAGTGGTGCATCCATCAAACCCATGACTTTCCAGTTCAGAGACTAGGATGGCATGTGGGACAGTGTCAAATTCTTTGCATAAGTCCAGGTAGATGACATCCATTGCTCTTCCTCTGTCCACCAAGTTTGTGGCAGTATCATAGAAGGTCATCAGATTTGTCAGGCAGAAAGAAAATAGTCCCAGTACTGAGTATTTCAAAAGTAAGAAAATGCAATAGTGGTCAGGCTGTGAGGGCTGGTTCTTGCCCAAACTTCGTTCACTACAGAGAAGCAGGGGGCTCATTGCACCTGTAAGTTTGAACCTGAGCATAAGCATGGATTCAGTTCCAGAAGAACTGTGCCTTGGGGCACTGTCTGTCTTTTATCATCTGAAATGAAGCTACTTCATTACAAATACAGTAATTGGGTGTACTTAAATTATTACCCTCTTTCTAGGCACACTAGATCTGCTTTTTAGCTTGGTGTTTATACTTTATGATTAAACCAGCTTGATCTTGTTCTGTGGTAAGAAGAATAAACTCCTCTATGGTAAAATGCACATTCCTTTTACCACTCCTTGCCCGTTCCTTGGTTCATCTTCATTTTAGACCTCTTTTGATTCAAAGCTGGCTAAAAGTCTTAATTTATTAAAAATCACATGGAAAGGTCTAAGGAACATTAACGTTACTGAATCCTCTCTAACATTCTTGGCATATGCTTCCTATTTTTTCTTTAGGCTCAAAGTATTCCTTCTTTCCAGCGCTTGCACAATACCCTGCAGAATGGCTTTGGTCCATGATTTGCTTTCCTTGGATGTGGCTGAGGATCCATCCCTGTGTGTAGTGAGGCCAACATAGCTGCACATGGAGCCACCTCTCATCATGAGTGTGCTGAGGCCAAGGTCAGCTGTGTTTCTGTGGGACCTGTGGACGCAGCAGGGTGCCCCGTGGTCCTGCTGCTTCTCGCGTACAGGTGCAGGGCTGAAAGGAACAATTTTGAAGGCAGTACCCGAGATTAGTTTTCAAACAACAGGAAACAAGCACCTCTCTCCAGAGCCAAAAGTTCATGTTGCACAGTAATATCTGTTTAGATTGCTAAATATATTGGGGTTTATGTTCTTTTCTATATAGTTACAGTTTTTAATGTCCTATGCCTTAATTCAGCAATGTATGCTTAAACACAGCTGGGAAGTGCTTAAGTAGCTTGCTAAATAGGGATTTACATGTGCTTGAGACTAGGTCCAATAAAGGACATAACCACAATGTAAGGGGAGTCAGTCGCCCACCCCTGAGATGGCCAAGCTCTTGGGTTCAGTGTTTGGGTTGTTGCTGTAAACTGTCCTGTACAAAAGCTTTTCCACCCTCTTGTAAGGGAAGGGAGGAGGCAAGACTCTGTACTGTAGTGTAGACACTGGACCTGTTTCCCAGTTGTTTTTCTTATTGATAAGACACAAATGGTTCGAATGCTTTGTACTTTTTATGAGGGGAGGTTCTTTTTCCTTGCTTTGTGCCGACCTCCAGCCTTGGCATTTGAAGGAAGATATAGTTTAGCTCTTTAGTCACTGCAATCTCTTCTGTTGATCCCTTCACACTGCTGTGCTTGCTTATTCCCTGACATACACTAAGTGTGTTCCTTTTTTTTTTTTTTTTTTGGTTACAAAAGTTAGCAGCTCTTTCCATTCTGGAGACAGGGAAACTGAGGTACAGGATTGGGAACTGGCCAGGAGTTTGTTGCAGAATGGAAAGACAAGTCCAGCAGTTGCAATGTGCCATCTTCTGGCCTACTGTTGGTTTTGGCAGACATGAAAACAATGTCCCAGGTTTAGTCACCTACAATTGCTTGCAGCTTTTCAGTTGCTGGCAAGCAGGCTGGGTCCTCAGCAGAGCTGCTGGCGGCAATCCACAGATCTTCCATTTTCTTTTCTACATGTAATTTTTGCTCATTAGGCCTTTTCATCTCCTTTGCATGGAGAACATGGTTGCAGAAGTGATCTATTTTCTCTATCTGTGTAATCAGAAGTGAAGACTGTGATCACGCTTATTTACAAGGAAAAGGGGTAGGGAGGAAGAAGAAAGAACAGGACTGGTATCTAAGATTCCCATCTTGGAAAGATGGATATGAAGGGGGATGAAATTATTAGCTCAATGCTTATTTTTGGGTGATAGAAAATGAAACGAAAGGGGAGAGAAGCAAAAAAGAACAAACTAATAACAACCATGCTAGTTGCAATCATGGACATGCTGCCATACTCCAGCAGCTTTCAGGTGCAGGAGGGGGATTCATATAAGACCTAGAAAAATTCACAACTTATTTCAACCTTTCCTCTCTCCTAAATAAAACAGAAGTAAAGAATCTCCTCAAAAATTGCTTGCCTTAGGTAATTGAACCTAAGGCAAGCACCGATCAGAATATTGCCCCCAAAGAAAATGGCTGACTCCTTTGCTAACAGAATGTATATTTAAAATAAGGAATTTTTGGTATGCTCGAAAGAAGCAATGACTTCTGTGAGGCTGCTTGAAGAGCCCAAATCTCCTGGTGTTCTGAGAGATCTGGCTATGTAGAAAGCAAATGCACACCAATTCACAGCCACAGAGTAGATGGAGTGCTGCTCCAGCTTGTGTTTTTGGGGTGGGAGGAGGGAAAAAAAGGAAAAGGACTGGTATTTTATAGAATCATAGAATGGTTAGAGTTGGGAGGGACCTTAAAGATCATCAAGTTCCAACCCTCCTGTCCTAGGCAAGGACACCTCCTACTATACCAGGTTGCTCAAAGCCCCATCCAGCCTGGCCTTGGACGCTTCCAGGGATAGGTCATCCACAACTTTTCTGGATAAGAAGACAAGTAAGAAGTGCAGAAATAATCTCCAGAGGTAGAAAAAACAGGTAGAAAAACATTATACATAGAAAATAACCCACAAATGATGAGCGGTGCAACAGCTGTGGCAAGAACCACATAGGCAAAGCAGAAAAGTTGCCCTATGGAGAGCCAGAGCAGGCATTGCTCTGTGTTGCTTCTGTCGCCAGAACTGCTGAAAGGTTATCAAGATATTTTTGGAGGACTGGGATATCTTCCAGGCATGTTTCACCTTGAAATAGAGACAGTGATTCAGCCAGGATGGCACCTGTGTAACTGCTGCACCAAAGGCGAAGGGGAAGCAGCAGCCAATACAGCGAATGGAGATGGCGTCAGCGCTGCAGTCGCCGCATCCCAGGTCAGGAACGTGGCATGGGAGCCAACCTCCACGCTAGCAAATGCCTCCTTGGCATAAGCCCGAGTAACCTCATCAAAGTACGACAAACTGCTCGTTACCCAAGTGCCTGCAACGAAAGACACGTTACCTGACTTGGCAGAAGCAAAAATAGCCCCAGCGCTTGGTGCCAAAGATAAATATTGGCGAATGCTATTGGTTAAAGAAAGCAACCACCTCACTACGTCTTGGACACCAGCAGGTAGCTGCAGATGGTGGAATATGCTGTTTTGGATCAAACCTGCAGTGGAAGAATACTTCTGCTGCCAACAAGATGCGCTAACAGGACTCACAGGGCTCAGAGGTGTGGATGATGGCATTCTGCAGTAGAACTGCAGAGACACTGAATGGAAACAGCCATAGATCACAATCTCATTTGTTTGCTATGAAGAGCCAAGAAAATAAAGCCATAGTTAAATACTGATACTTGTCTCATCCTTACTACAGTAATAGTAATATTGCAGCAGACTGTAACGTCAGACCCAGGACACCTAGAGGGTGTTGACATTCAGTGTGACTACTGGGCAGTCGGGGCTGGTGAGCAGTTGTGGGCCTCAGGGAAATTGGAAGAGATGCTATGGGACCTTGAGAATGCGCTGTGTTCCCACCGGTCTGGAGCAAGGTCAGAAGGGACTTTCTACAGCAGCCCTCCATCTGCCCTGTTCTGGTACGGGTTAGACAGAGGACATGCTGAACTGGTGTCTGGGTGCCACCAAAATTAAACAACAGCTCATCTCAGCAGCCCTGTAGTTTCAAATCCAAAATCCCCATTCACTTTCAGGGAGGTTTTTTAGTTTTACCTGGGAGTGAGAGCGCAGTCATACCAGGCCTTTAGTCACATTGGGTCTTCCCCCATCACAGACAGGCAGCTGGGAAAGCTATTAAAATTCCCAGCTGTGGCTTTAAGAAGGTTCAAGAAGCAAACAAAACACACAGCAAGCCAGCCTTGAACTCTGAGGGACTCTCTCTAATATCAGTCCCTATAACACTCAATGTCAAGACACATCTCTACAGGATTGCCTAGGGCTAGGAGCAGTTGATGGAGGAAAGGAGAAGAAAGAAAAGATGTGCAGGAAGGATGTAGCCTATCACACCAAAGAGCTTCCCCATTGGTGTTGGGAGATGCAGTTACAGGTAAAACTGTTTCCTCGAGACACGTGAGGCACGTGAAGGCAAGCTGCACCCACTGGGCTGTAAATTCCCAGTTTGGGGAGGACGGTGGTGAATGGGCTTCTCTGTCACCGAGGCCAAAAATTTGTCAAGTTTTACAAATAGATAGATTGGCTACAGCGCTGTGTGCACTCTGCCGAAATTGGATTAGCTAAATGTTGAGAGCACACAGGCTTCTGAGTGATCGACTACAGTACCGAGCCACCAACCGCCCTCTCCCCCCCCACTTTCTCCCAGAGAGAAAAATATGATTTTATGCGCAGTTTTTAGGCACAGTTCTCATGTGTGGGCTTCAGAGGGGTGAACTAAAAAGCAAGCTTAGGAAGTGAAGTTTAATTTTGCACTGGAACTTGGGAGATCAGTGACTCTCTAGATGGCCAAAAGAAAGTCTTTTTACCCCCCATAAGCCTTCATTTTCCCATCTGGAGAAGAACTGCTACAATATTTGCTGGTGTGAAACGTGCTACTTGCAACTGGGTATTATCATCCTCTGAAATGAATGTGACAAACGGAATGCTGTGATAAACAGCTTCCTCATCCCTGAGTTGGGAGCACAAGGGTAGGATTGTGTGGGAACTGTGAGAACGCAGCACATGACCAGAATTGGGTATGGGCGACGGCGGCATCGGCAGGGGGAAGGAGAAAGCCTCAATGTTGCCCTGTCTCAGAGTTCTCTCTCCTTCTGCTTGAACACCAAATAATAAGGTCAGCTGTGTTTTTAACCAATTCAAAGAACAATTCCTAATCTCTTTCCATCTGGATTTTCATTTCCTGGTTATCTTACGTAGTGCTACATGCTTTTTTGGGGGACCAAAAGTCACGTCAGGATGACTCTGTTTCCATTTCTGTCAGACAATAATAGGGATAGTTCTCAGGTAGCCAGGCTAAATTATCTCCATTTTTTTCCTTAATCACAGGAAGCTTGCCAGCTGCTTACGTGACCGGGCGAGCTCTCTGAGGCCACGCACACAGCGAGGCGCTGTGCCAGTCGTCTGGGTGGCTCTGTTTTTCACAAGGGAATGAATCACTGCAGCAGTCGCCACCGCTCCGCTCCACCCCTGGTATTGGTTTCTAATATCTTATGCTGGCACGAGGTCAGGAATCCAGGAGGACCCAGATTTGGGTCCCGGCTCCTGTTCCGTTTCCTTCCCTTTATGGCAGTAATGGGTTTCCTGCGCTTCCCTCCCTTTCCTCCCCTGTTTCTTTATGGATGGGGCCATTACATCGCCCTGAGAAAATGGATTACCAAGCGGTGCTTGCCATTGCCACCGCTCTGCTGCTCATTTGCGTGTTTGCAGAACCGGACTCATTGTGCAGAGGTTTTTAATTGCTGTATTTGTTTTAGCAATGTTACGTGAGGCCGTGGCATTTCAAGGCTGCAGCAGGCTGGGGAGGTATTGCGCCTGTCCCCTACGTTTCCCCATCTGCTGTCAGTCACTGAGGGAGACTCCTTGGGTGCTTCTTGCAACTTCTGGATGGGGGTGAGTTCGTGTTCCCTTGAAGGCTCCATCTCAGCCCATCATCACTGCCTCCCCCACAACGTGGTATGTGGCTGGGGACGCTCACAGAGGCATTTACAAATGGGTGCATCTCCCTGACATGAAGCAAGCATTTTGGCAAAGGCACCCGTCCCAGTGCCACCCGCTGAGTGCAGTCAACAGGGCAGGGAGCGATGGAGGGCCTCATTAAACAGGCTGGTACTTGCTGGCGGTCTACGCTACTGCCAGAGTATCACTGTGTTCCTCTCTGGCCACAGGCACACTCTGCTCATCGCTCCGCGGGAACAACCTGTGACAGCGGCTACTTTTCAAGTGGATGCATTAGAAAAGTGAATGGGAACGTAAGTGCTTCAGGGGTTGCTATTTCATTATCACTGCTCATAAAGCTTTCTGAGAAAGTGTGAACATTTCCTGCTTTTAGCCAGGCTCTTATTTCACACCACGCGAGGTCTGACCATAGCTCCCACCAGCCTCTTCCCCGCTATCGCTCCTCTTCCCCAAACCTGCTCCTGTACTCTGCCTGGCCCCTCTCGCTGCATGACACCAGACCCTCCAAATTGGGCTGTTGATGCCACACAGTGATGATACGTCACCCCTACACCCATCATAGTAGATGTGCCACATCTGCTGCTGTAGGAGAACACAAGGAGCTCCATTGCGTGGAGGAGTGGGAGGTGTTTATGGCTCCTCAATCTCAGTCAGGAGATGCTTCAGTGCATTTGTTGTCCTCATCCACAGATATAGGTTGAACCTACCACTGCTGCTTCAGCTTATCCCCATTTTAATGAGCCTGTGCTAAAATATCTCTTTTCCTATGTGCAAGTTCCTCTCACACATAAAGTCCACCAAACCATTTTAGTTGTTTTTTTCTTATTTTCTGTGTTGTAGTACGTTGCTCAAATCATTTACAATGTTCAGGAAGGGAGCAATAGCTTTGTAAGAGGGATAGCAAATTTTTCAGGAATATCTGTACAAGCATCACACATCCCTGAAAAACTGTCACTACGTATATTGCTAATTCAATTAAAAAAATCCAAAACAACAAATTTACATGGGAGAGTATACTTAGTTTAAAGAAATCATATTTATATTTACAGTCAATGAGATAGATGTCTTTAAAAACCCAACAGTGTTATTTGCAACAGCTGGTTCAGCTTATAAAGCTACTAGTAGAGAGAGAGCAGTCTCTGAGGCAGTGATTTTATACTCCAGAGCACTAGTAATCTGTTTGTCCTTGCTTAACTTCTTCTGTGCCATGCCCCAGTTCACATTTGGAACTATATTTTATCTCCAAGTTCCTATTATTTCTTACAGGTTAGCACAACATACGACCTGTGACACTGCAGCCGTAAAGAAAGTAGGCACATGTGATTTTTCTCTTCAGTTTTCATATCTCAGCGCTCTGGCCATTCAATTTAGTTTCCCAGGTGCTGACAGCTGGTAATGCTCTTAACTGCTCTCCCCTGTTGGTAAGTTATGGATATTTCCTAACTGAAGTTTAATTGTATAACTTTACTTCACTCGAAATGCCAAAGGTCCTAGGAACTCATTCCTCCTCTCGGCTGATTATGGCACTGAAGATAATACTGTTTGCGGATGGTGAACCTAAACCCCTGCCAAGTGTCTTCTAAGACAAACTGACATTTATTGTGTTTCTCATTACCACATGACTGTTCAGAGCTGTTGCAGAGGACACAACCCCCAATTTTTAGTTACATCTTCCATATATATTAAAGCAAACATTAAAAAAAAAAAAAAAAAAAAAAAAGGTGTTTGAGTTTCACTGGGGCTCAAAGAGAAGATGGAAGGGGTGAGATATTTAAAGGAAGATCGGTTCTGGTAGGTACCAGAGGCAGGATCAGGGGACTGACTGCCTCAGGAGCTCTCAGGTGGGTATTACAACAGCCCAGTGCCATGAAGCAGGATCTGGTCCCACACGTGGTGTCTCGTACCTGCCACATGCAGTCCACATTTCTCCCCCTCCTCCAGAGAATGACAGTTCCCCGGTCTCAGAGTGGGTGGGCATGCTGTGCAACGCCAGGCGCGGCACCATCAATTGGGCACCAACGTCCTGCTCCCTCGGTAGCCTCAGTGCAGTAGCCAGGGTGCTAAGGATGACCTTGGTGCCCCTTCTGTGGGTTTGTTGTCTCCCTTCCTTCAGCCTGCCTTGGTGTTGGTTGTCCTGGATGCCTTGCTTCCTCGGTGGGCAGAGTGACACTGCATCCCCCTGGGCTCCCACTCTCTGGAAGAAAGCTGGCCAAGTGACCCCAGGATGCTCGGTCTCCTCTGTGGGAAGGTACCAGCTTTGTGCACACAATCTGTAGGACCACAAACAGGTCAGATCAGCTGTGCACCAGTGTTACTCAGCACCAGCCTTCCTAGCTCTCATTGGGAATTAGGGACGAAAATGCCTGTTGAGGCTGCCATGAAGCTTGTCCATAGCTTTGCTCAATGAGTGAAATACGCCTTCACTTCATCCCCAGGGGTAAACTGAGGTTAAACTGTGAGGGTAATAAGCTAAAGATAATGAGCAATAAAATAATGGTGAAATGTTTCAATGCTGTTGCAACAGTGAGGCTAAGATGGGGAGGGCGGGACTGATTGATGTCCCCATTGCTGAAAGGTGAACTCTCATTGCCCAGTTCTGTGACTATTTGAAGACTTCTGCAGCCATGGCAAGCTGGAGTCAGACAGAGAGGGAAAGAACTCAGTAAAAAAAAGAATACAGCATCCCTGTCATTCTGCCTCCACTCTGTATATTCATACCTCTGCCTACCTGGGAATATCTAACCTGCACATGGTGGTGCCAGCTTTGGTAGGTACAGCTGCTTCTCCCAAGGTGAGAATACAGGGAAGTTTGTCATGGAAACCACTCTGAGTCGAGTCCATCCATTTCACTCTGAAAGGAAAAATATTTTGTCAAAACTTGGCTCGCATTTTATAAATCCTCAACAAGGCAGCTGGAATTCACTTTCTTTGTGGTTTTTACTTTTCACCCTTCACAAGTCTTCCCAGTCCCCCACAGCTGCCAGCTGGCTGTTGTCTGTTTAGCAGCTGATGGGGAGGGATTGGCCCAGTGGGAGAAGGAGTTAAGGACCTCCTGGAGCACCTGGCCCAGCTCTGCAGCTTGCTAGCAAAGCCCAGAGGGGAAAGGGCCAGACTTTCCCTTTCCAGCGACATGAACCCTCTTGGGAATACCTTGCATAGGGCACAGGAAGGGTGGTGAGGTAAATGCTGTGTTACATTTGAGTGCTTGTAGATGTGCTGCAGCAGAGAAGATGCCACCATGCAGGGGAGCATCTGTGTCTCTTGTGTGCCCCGAATCCCCTGCCATTTTCCAGACAGCCTATGGGACTTCCTGATGACAAGTGGTGAACTAGTCTAACGCAGATGCAGTGATGAGGTGCTAGGAAGAAGCAGGTGAGTTTTTTTGGTCCACTTATTGTAGGCACTGGCTGCTGGTCACCATTTGGTGGAGCACTGGAACAGGTTGCCCAGGGAGGTGGTTGGGGTCCCTTCCCTGGGGATATTCAAGGTGAGGCTCAACGAGGCCCTGGGCAACTTGGTCTAGTTGGGGGTGTCCCTGGGAATGCGGGGAGATTGGACTAGATGACCTCTGGAGATCCCTTCCAGCCTGTATGATTCTATGATTAACATTTCTGTAGGAAGAAAGCAGTCTGAAGAGGTCCTTGTCCCTCCCAGCATTCCTGGTTACGTTAAGGCAGCTATTTCTGGTGTCGCAGTCTAAAAAAGATCAGCAAGCTTTTTGCTGGTTTTGCAAAGATTGGCCATTTCAGTAATTTAGTTTAAAGGGTATCAACACACTTAGGAGTGATAAATGAGAGGGAAGAGAGAGAGTAACAAATATCTGCGGGTGAGAGAAGGCAGGGTCCTCCTTTGGCAGCTTCACCATTAAATAATCGTGGTGTGGAACAGCACCTTCAGATGTCCGCTGAAAAACGCATCTGCATTTGGGCCCTGATTCCAGAAAGCATGTTGGAGTGTGCTTCACTGCTGCTCTGTTGCTTAATTTTCAGTAAATTGTCAAGCAAGCACATGTTCGGCACCCACTGACTGGACACATGCTCCCAACCCGGGGCTTAGAGAGTGGAGAAAAGTAAATATTTCTAGCTCTGTACTGATGAAACCTATAGAAAATAGAAAATGCAATACTTTCATCAGAACCAAAATATATGCCCTATGTACCTTCTACAGGTATTGGAGTGGTGCAGCTTTTTGCTGAATTTTCCATAGCTTTTGCTATAGTACCCCTCTCTAGTGTTTTAGGCTTACACGTATATTTAGGATTCTTGCTTCTGTTTAGGTGCCAAACTTCCAGTCTTGCGAAAGCTTTGCAGGCCTGTTTCTGATTTATTCCAGTGAGTAGTTTCATTTTCTTGAGCGAGATTCCTCTCGGTTCCTGCCAGTGAAGTGGAACTGGATGGTAGGTCTGGGTACACAGGAAAGGTATCCTGGGAATTGCTGCAGAGACTGCACGGTGCTAACGCGCTGTTCCTGATCATCCTGATTGCCTAAGGATCACCTGCATAAACATATGATTTAAATGCTGCCTGTCTTGATAGACAAGGTCACAGTTATGTAGCCTGAAGTGCCACCTAGAGTCTTACTTCATGTATCTTTTATAACATTACGCCTAGGACAGTGTTTGAAGGTCAGGAGATAGATAGTGGGGGCAAGGTTAGCAAGCGACCTTCGGTGGTCTAAGAAATCACATCAGTGGAAATTAGATAACTGGGATGAACAGATCATCATCACTGGAAAATCTCTGTTTTCTGTCCCCCCTCCCTAGCCTGATCTCTCCGTCACCTATGGAGATGCGGGCAGGCAACGGGGTCAGATGGGAATGCCTGTGGGGCATGGGATGGCTGCAGAGTCTCCTTTGGGCACTCAGGTCAGCAGATGGGAGCCAGAGACGTGTTAGCCAGAGGTGGCTGCAAACAGGCCTTGGGGGCCACTTGATGTCCCCAGGCTCCCTCAGTTCACACACCCCGTCCCAAAATAATCCATGCCTTGGGGGAAAGTCAGTCAGCTAAGGAAGAGTCCTTCTGGGGACATGTTGTGCTGCTCAAGCCATTCCACCCGTGACACCTCCTCCCTGCCAGGTCCCACTGGATGCAAGGAGGAGGTCTGCTCCTTCCCCTGTCCCCTATAAAGCCACACTCAGTCCCTGTCCCTGCTCGAGGAGGCACGTAGCCAGCTGAGATGGGATTTCTTATTCTGATTCCATTCCCTCCCAGTGTACTCCAGGTTTCCTCCCTGCATGCTCCTGGAGGGCAGGCTCTTACTTTGTCCTGTGTCTCCTGAGCTCACACATTAAATTGGAAAGATCTTTCTGAGATTTACGTGTTCTGCCACTGAAAGTGAGCCCCTGTGGTTCTTGGAAGGGAAACTGCCCCCTTTTTCATGGTTCTCTGGGATAACTCTGCATGTTAATGCCTGAAATAACAGGAGGAGTGAGGATGTTCAGAGCTGTGTGAAGAAAGACAAGCCCATACCCCCAGATTCTAATGTTTTCCATACATAATATTCAATTACATTCTGAATCTGATATAATTTGTTGCTGTTTTGGGACAAAAAGCTTTTCCTTCACCTAACAGAATCAATGGGCCCATATTGTGTCTTTATTCCCATTCAAATTAAGGGCTATTCCATACCAAAAATGCCCTAATGTAACTAAATTGATTTCTAACTTGATTTTAGTTAAACGGGTGCAGTTCCCTGCGGGGGCACACTTAAATCGGTCGAAGAGCAGGTAAATTATGCATCTTTGTATCTATCTCCGTGAATTTATCTTGATTAGGTGCAAGGGGATCTCACAGCATCCAAGACACCAACTGCAGGTAAACCCCCCACCCCACTACCCCCCTGAAACCCGCAGCTTCCCATTCCCGGGGATGCTTAGCAACTCTCCTAAAGTGCGGAATGCTCTTAACTCCTGCCGTCGAGCGCCGGAGGTGTTCGCTGCCTCACAAGTGTATGGCACTTCTGGAGATCAAGCCCTGCATCGTCGTTGTGTGTGTCGTGTCCTCCCCCTCCCCATATTTCACAGGAGATAATTGCCTTCCCCCCTCTCCCCCCCTTCCCGTTACCCCCCCGTAAGCCAGGCGCAGCCTTGGCTCTGAAGCACCCTTGTTGCTCTGAGAGCCGAGGCTAAGTGCAGCCCTCAGCATGCCCAGGATCCCGATGGATTTGGAGGGAGGCTTTTTTTTCTTGTTGAGCTGTGCCACCCTCACAGGGGAGCTTGTCTTCCCGGAGAGAGAGAGAGAGGGAGAGAGGAAAAAAAAATTAAAAATAAGCCTTAGAAAAAAAAAAATCAAAGCGATTTATAACCCAGGGCACAGCCTTGTGCTGGGAGATGCCTCCCAGCTCAGCCTGGCCTTGGCTGGGCTTAGCACCGGGGACATGGGCACTTGGCTTTGCAGTGTTTCTTTGCTCCTGGGTGCAAACCCCATCGCCTGTTCCCATTCCCGGTGTCTGCTGCCAGAAGGGACAGGAAAGCGGGACATGTCTTCAGAGCAGGGATGCTGCTGGGCTGTGGCCTCGGTGGCTGTGGTCATCACCCCAAGGAGGGGTTTACATGCGATGTTATATGGGAGGGAGCCATCCACGCTCAGCACTCCTGCAAGCTGAGGTGCTTAAAAAAAAATAATAAAATCAACGTTATATTATTTTAATTGTTTTCAAAATGGATGGATTGTAAAGCCGCCCAGGCCAGACTGCATGTAACTCCTTGAAAAGAAGCAGGAAGGGGAGAATGGCATGCCTCCTTGCTCAGGAATATGGATTTTGAAATTTCTGTGACTCATTTATGGGAGAATATATGCCGATATCTAAGTTTGGGAGACTTCTGACCTTTTGCCATTGACGAAGGCTGTGGACAGCTGTGACATACATTGCGGTAATGGAAATATAAGCGATGGCTTCCCGGGTAGAGGCCAGAAGTATGGAGGCTGTGGTCATTCTTCCAGGAATGTTGTGCAGGCTTGATCGACCAGAAACGTCTCTGAGAAAGTGAGAGACCCAAAGAGGTCAATTCCCTCTCTTCAGTGGCTCTGGCTATTTTCTCTAAATTAAAAAGAAATATGGGACACTCAAGTCCTTTGTGTAATTTTATAGCCTAAGGAGTATTTCCTAGGCTTACTCTGCTGTGTGTGCTGTAAAGCAGGATGGGGTATTTAGCCCCTGAATTTTCACTCGGGTGTTTTTTTCTCCTGTGCACATTAATTTACTTTGAGATATCAACTTCTATGTGTTCTGTGTGGTGTAGGCTTTTTTTTTTTTTTAAATTGAGGATTTTATATTAATAAACCATAGAACCTTAATGTCAATGTTTGCTAGCACCATAGGCACATGCAATATTATACAGACATATTTTCTCCCTTCCCTGCCCCTTCCTTCCTTCTCTCTCTCCTTCCTCACACAGCCAGTTACAATGTTTTTGTATATATTTTTCAACACTTTCTTTAAGCTTTTGAACAAAAAGAGGTTCCCAGTCAGCTCCACAGAACATCAGAGTAACCATGTCCGTTTAAAGATGCTGCGAAGCAAAACATCAAATGGCAGCATCAGAAGGAGCACCTCTCCTATGAAGACAGCCTGGAGAAGAGAAGGCTCCAGGGAGACCTTAGAGCAACCTTCTAGTATCTGAAGGGATTTACAGGAGAGCTGGAGAGGAACTCTTTGTCAGGGAGTATAGAGATAGATTGAGGGGTAATGGTTTTAAATTGGAAGAGGGGAGATTTAGATTAGATAACAGGAAGAAATTCTTTCCTGTGAGGATGGTGAGGCACTGGAACAGGTTGCCCAGAGAAGCTGTGGCTGCCCCATCCCTAGAGGTGTTCAAGGCCAGGCTGGGTGGGACTTTGAGCAAGCTGGTCTGGTGGGAGGTGTCCCAGGGGGTTGCAGGGGGGTTGGAGCTCCATGATCGTTAACGTCCCTTCCAACCCATATCCCATATGATTTTAGGATTCATGATGTATGTATTCTTATACTATGTAAACTTAAGCTCTTTCACAGTTCTAGAACTAAGCAAAATAATACAAATCTGCATTAAAGTTTACAAGAGACACGGCCATGACAATTCTTCAGGTGCTGTGATGAGTACCTGCAGCTAAAAATTGTGCTTTCTACCAAAAAACTTTGGGAAAAGAGCTGTGTTAGGTGACATATGTCCAGCACTGCATCCTCTGTCCTGAGTAGGAAGGGCTGTCTCTGTGCAGCTCCAGCAAAGTTGAGGATGTTCGAGTTGTGAGCATTCCCATCTCAGTGAGAGGTGACACTGCTCCCCAGCAAGGGCTCATCCCTGCAGTGGTGTTACAGCTGGTGTAGCATCCCCAACCTCATGGTATCCCCCACTTTGGGCTCATGGGATTTTGCAGGATGGAGCTGCACCTTGTTGTCCTCCAAAAGGCAGTCCCTTGCAAAGAGCCCACATTGTCACTGTTGAGACAAAGGTAAAAAGACAGCTGTGACTCCCATTTGGAGTGTGTGAATGGTGGTGAAAATGTGCCTCATTATAATCTACTCAGTAATAAAAAAATCATCATTTTTATGTCATTCAGCAGAAATGTATGGTAAATGAGATTCAGAGGATTAATGCACAAAGGAAATGTCAATGTTAATCTATAGACAGTCCCTTTAGTCCTGCTTGTCATAAATTCAGAGCAAGAGAGTTTGCAGACTGGCTTGGGAAGGGTAAAATTGAAGGATTAAACAAACCATAACTCACTCTTTCTGTGCCTTGAATTCTTACTTTTGGGGTATTTTCCTCTTTACTTTTTTTTTTTTTTTAAATTAAAAGAACATACATTTCCAGCTAGAGAGAGAAATTACAAACATTAGACCATGAAAGTTGGGTTTTTTTGCAGTCATGCTTCCACAGGCGGGCTCTAACTCGAATCAGCTGTGCTGGTTTAAGGCTGTGCTAGTACCCTTTATTGCTAACACTGAGCTACTTGGGTTACTCACTGTTTTGTCTTCTATGGGAATATAGGAAGAGACAGGCCGGCTTTGTCTCCCTTCTGACAGTGAGGCTCTTTATCTACTCATCCTCAGCAATCAGATCATAAAATTAGAGCTTCATGATTGTTGTTGTTGGTTGGTTGGTGTTGGGTTTTGTTTTTGTTTTTTCCCAGATGAATATTAAATTTGTTTTGCTTCCCAGTATTCCAGCTCAGCCTGAAAGGAGGGTGTGAACCCTTGGATAATGTGAAGGACAGCTTAGGTCTGATTTTCCTCTGGATGAAGGGCTCGATCTTGCAGCGGGATTCACAAGGGCAGTACTTTCTGCTCATTCATTTAGACTGCAGCCTGCCTGGTGCCAGGCCCTGCCCAACTTCTTAGCGTAGGAAATGTGCATTCAATTGCATGTCTAATTTGTTCACAAATTTTCCACGAGTGTTGAACCAAATCACACTGCAAACACTATGCCTAGTTATGTGCCTAACTCAGCATTTGCACACAAAATTGCCTAATGAGCATGTGCAATTACAGCAATTAGACATGTGAATTGAGCATGCAAATACCCTAGCATTTGGGTTAGAGAGTCATAGCCTATATCACTAGAAATAGCATAACCTATTTTAGATATGATGAAAAAGCACATCCACCTTTCCCAGTGTGACCGCACTCGTGAAAAAGAGCACTGTTAGACCTTTGGCTCGGGGAGGAAAACTACAAGCTCTGGGCAGAGGCCACCAGGAATCTGCAAATGAAATCAGGCTTTAGGTGCTTCTGCTTCTCCGTCCCAGGTGGCTTTTGCTCATAATGAAATACCAGCACACTGTCACTGAGCCTACCTTGTCTTTATGGAGCTAGTTATTCTGCGTGCAAGGCAGCCTCCATCAGCAGGAATCGCTGTGAAAAAGGTGGACAGCTTTCCTTCTGCTGGAGTCCTTTCTTCTGTAAATAAAGTACAATGCAGAACTACCCTATGCCCACCAAATGTCACTTGAAGGCTCTATAAACTGCTGAATCTGCTGGTTTATAACAGAATTCCACTTTCAGGTGTTCCCCTCCTCCTGAGGGAAGGCACTGCTGGCGGGCTGCGGCACAAATCTCAGCATAAGGCGTGAATTTGGTTGGCAGCTGCCAGGACTGAGAGTTTTGCATCAGTTACTGCTGCTTTAGTGAAATAAGGTTAACAAGCACAGAGGTGAGCAGGTGGTCAGAGATAAACAGGTGAGGGAGAACATTTCTGTAATGAAGGAAAATCTTGGGAGGGAAACCATACCCCACCCTACCACTCACCACCCCCCCGAAAGAAATTTCTGCTTCATTAAGGTGATTTCAAACTTGCTGCGAAATCAAGGACTCGGTAGCTGATCAGCGCAAACAAAAATAATCCAGGTGGCAAGCCTGATGAGATATGACCTTGTTCAAAATCAATAGACTGTTCCCCTTCCACCGAGCACAACCGACTCTCGAATGAGTTTACTTCAACGGAGGCATTTCCCTCACAACATTAACATTTTAATTGCTTGTGCAGGATTTTCTGGAAAATTAACCCAGCGATGGTTGAGCACAGGCAGGAGATGCTGGGCTGCGGGGCTGGGAGCCCAGGCGGTGCTGCGGGGAGCTGTAAACACATACTGCCACCTAAAGGAAAGAAACCTCCAGGAAAATAGGGGAGGCTGCCTCTGTCAGGGCTTGTTAAAACAAAGAGTCTTAATTTGCTCTCCTCAGCCTGCCTCCCTGATGCTTTCCAAGGGGCTGTCTCACCGGCAAAGAGGGAAAACTCCCATCAGCATCATCTGCTTTCTGCCGCGGGTCTAGGGACGTGGGGGTTGAGCTTTTAAATGTGGGCACGGGGTGACTTCTGAACTTTTCCTGACTTCTTTGTGTTGCGTACAGGGTCCTGCAGCAGGGCCACAAATTTCGTACAGCCAGTTTGTGTGCCAAGGAGGGGAGCTGCAGGGTTCGGTGTCCATGAAGCAGGACCCCTGTGAGTAGAGCACCCTGTGGGCTGTGGTGTAGGGCCGTGGCATCGCTCTGGCTCCTGCTGCCATGTCCCGTGCAGCCAGGCCAGCTGGGAACGAGAGGAAAGCTCAGGCCATCAGTAATGGATGGATGGAGAGGGTGGGTGGCAGCTGAGTAGGTGGTCCTCAGATCATGTCTGATTTTACTTCATTATCTAACGTAGATTGCATAAATGCCAAGGGGACAGCACAGAGATCTGCTTCAGCCTGGTTGAATATCTTAACTGCTTGTGCTAAAGAGACAAGCTTCTTTTGAATAGTCTTTTTTTGGCTTCATAAATCCCGCATTCCTGGCTGCACAGAGGAGGCAGGCAGCAGAAGAAACTATTTACAGAGAATATATTCCCACCGAGTATTCCCTATCAGCCTGTGAGCGAAGCCTGTGAAAATAAAGGGATAAGGGGGAGGGGAAGGAAGTCTTCCTCCTGCCTTCTGTAAGCTTGTGGAGAGTAAAGAACCTCTTCCAAACACAGGTCCAAGCAGCGCAGAGCCACAGGGCCGGGTCCTCGAGGTGAAGCTAAGGTGGCCGAGCAGACGCTGTGCCAAACCACTGGCAGAAAAGAAGGGAGAGTTTGGGAACTTTCCATGTTTCAGAGTGCCAGGCAGGCGGTTTCCCAGCAAGCAGCTGCCAATATCGCCTTGACACCAGGATTGCCAGTAACGCGGTGCTGCTGGAGCCGGCGAGAAGAAGCTGAAGAGGTGCAGAGGCAGGTGTAGCTGTGTGCTGAAAAGCATCCTGAGCGGGAGGGGGCTGAGGTGAGGGGAGCATGTGTGACCAGCAGCCCTTTTTGGTGGTTTGAAGGCAGAGCTTTCGTGTTTTGCAGCACTTCTGCAGAGCAGCAATGCGTCCTTACATGCACGCCCATAGACAGGTTTATAGACACACACTCCCTCCTCTCTAAGCACTGGCCACAGTCCGTTACCTGGTGTCTGGTTGCAAGCAGTTCCTAGCACCCAGATGTTGGCACTGCACACACAGATGGCGTTGTCCTGGGAGGGATGATGTCCGGGAGAGGCAGGAGGTTATGCACCGAAAGCAGCACCCCTGCTGAGCGGTCACAACCAGCACATTCCTGGCATTCCAGCAGGGCCAGCCCAAATCTCCAACTCAGAGCTCAGCTGACAAGAGGACTTCTGGCCTGGTGGGACACCAGACCACTGTTCTCTGAGGTCAGACTCTTCCCATCTCACAGCTCCTGGAAAGCTCTCCAGTCAAGCTGCAAGGTTGCAGGCAAGTAGAAGGGGTACTGTTCTCTCTTGTGCCAGTTTTCTTTTTTTAAAACTGATCACAATCTCAGTGTGCCCACAGAGCAGGTTTAGGAAGTGTCTTTCATTGTTCCTGCTTTTCTGCATCGTAGCTTACAGCCCTGGTTGCAGTGTGGAAGGTGCTTGCTGGGAAGCAAGTTTCTCACACCAAGAGGAAAACTAACAAACGTGGCTTTCCTTTGCACTGAACTTTAGTTTCATTTGTGAGAAGTTCTTAAAAATTATGTGTCTCTGAGGTATTTTTAATACTATCTTTGGATTTTATTAGAGAAATAATTTTTTTCCTTTTGACATATGGATGTGATCAATTTTGTAAGCCAATGAACTTCTGTATTTTGTACAGGTTTCAGTCCCATGAAGCACCTGTATTTCCAGTGAAATGCACTAGCATCTTCCTCTCTTCCATGTTTATAATACTGCTTAAGGGGTTAGAGGTAAATGTAACAGGGTAGGAAAGAAAAGATGGATTCTCAAATGGCTTAGGGTACTGTAAAGTATTGACCGAAAACCTGAATACAGCTTCTCATTAATTAACACTACAGTTGTATGGACATGGTCATACTAAATGCTGGAAAGGGCACTGTCCTACAGGATGATGATTATTCAAATAGTTTTCTGGTAGACTTGAACAAAAAGCCATTTACCCCTCCCTGCCTTAATTTTTACATCTGATTTGATGTAAAAATCAAAATGAAAAATGTTTCATTGGTCTTAATCATCATTTCCTTTGTGATTAAAGCCAATGAAACATTATCAGTTCAATGACTGAAGAAGCTTGTTCTGGCTAGAAGGACTAAAGGAAATATTCCACAATTGTTCCTCTGATCGGATCAAGCCAAGTTGTCTGTTTCCATGAAACAATAACAACAAAAAAGATTTATTTGAACTTCATCTTTTATTTTCATGTTATACTCAGGTACAAGTTACCGTATCATGTTATTTTATTGAATTGTTGAATATAGGCTGTATACACTATATGCATTAAGTTAATACCGTACCTTAACATTTTTATCATTAATTCAGTGAAATAGTTTTAGAATCATAGAATGGTTAGAGTTGGAAGGGACCTTAAAGATCATCAAGTTCCAACCCCCTACCATGGGCAGGGACACCTCCCACTAGAGCAGGTTGCTCAATTTGTTTCTGTTTGCTAACAAAGTATTTTGGCTTCCTCAGAGCTAAATGTGGCTTTCACAAAATTACTGGGAAGTTCCTTTCCACACTTCACCTTCTGATTTTGAAACACCTTTGAAAGTATTAGCTCCCCTTTGCTGATGTTCCTGCTGCTTGCAAGGTGGCTAGTGCCAAGAGTTAGGTACTCTAGGCTGTGACAAAGTGCTGCAAATAAGGAAAGTGTCAGTACCTCTCTTGGAACCATCTGCAACAAAAATGGCTTGAGGTCACCTCTTTAAATGTCAGCCACCATCCAGTTTTCTGTTGTTTCTTCTCCCAGTACAAGTCATTGGCAAGTTTATGAAAATAAGTGTTAGAGAACGGTTATGTCATAGAATAATTCAGGTTGGAAAAGACATTTAAGTTCATTGAGTCCAACAGTAAGCCTAACACTGCCGAGTCCCACTAAACTGCATCCCAAAGTGCCATATCTTAGGGCTGCTTTAGGTGGACCTGCTTTGGCAGGGCGATTGGACCAGATGATGTCCAGAGGTCCCTTCCAACCTCATATAATTATCTGATTCTGTGATTTTGTGATTCTGTTTACATGTCTTTTATATAGCTCCAGGGGTGTAATACTTTAGAGTTAAAAGGCTTGATGTAACTTTTCTTAAGGCCACCAGTCATAACATTATGAATGTCTTACAGTTCTGTGGAGGAGCAGGAGTTACAAACTCAGCTGCAGCCCTTCTCTGAACAGGTGATACTTGCAGGGGCAGAGTTGGTATGTCTGTTGGGTGCCAAACAACATCGTGTGGGTGCTAGGGCCTCTCAGGGGTCAGCACAGGGCTCCTCACTCTGTGCACCTCGGTGAAGGTAGTCCCACTTGGTAACCTTGATGTAGAGTGGAGAACCAGCCACAACATGTGTTTTCCTTCTCTTTTCTTAGCATAACCATTTCACAGCCGCAACCAGGTGGCCTAGAGCTGGGAGGCTATGTAAGCGTACCACATACATCCAAGAGGAAAATCTGTCTTTGAAGACTAGAAAAGGTGGGCTCAAGGGAATATGTATCTGTGATTAATCTGTTCAGCCACTGGGTGCCAATGTTGGCTCATATTTGATAATCGGAGACGTTTTTCTAAGGGAAGAGGAATTTTTGAAATCTAAAAGAAGACTTAAGTTTAGAAGGTTGTGGAGCCCAAAAAATACTCCTGAGAGCTTGTGACTTTTATTCAAATGGACCTGGAAATAGGGTGTCAGGAAGGCGACTGCAAGGGGTGGGTTGACAGGGAAGCCCTGGCTTAACAAAAGAAAGAGTGGGACCCTTAATGAAATGGGCTTGCTGAGAATTATGAATCTGTGAGCCTATGTCTTGTAGTGATTAATGATGAACCACTGTTTTAACTTTGGATCAAATAATGGGTTGCCTCTGAAAAGCTTCATTAATCACCGTTAGAAATAGGCCTGCCAATTCATTACTTCAGGGTAGACATGAGCTGAACAGTTCAGCAAATTTCAGGATTGAGTGAACTCTGGGCAGGGGCTGTGTTAAAAAGAAAGCAGGGGTCTAATCTGTGTTTCAATGTGTTGGGATTTATGAGTGGAGAATATCCTCTCATTGGCAGTTTCCCCTTCTTTCCCCTCCTCCCCCCCAAAAATCTTTTTACTAATTGTGATCTGGGCACAATGGACAGAGAAAATGTGGCATCTGGGGCTGTGCCTGGGCCGGATTCTTCTCCCAGGTACCCAGACGTGGCCCCCCTCTGAATCACTAGAATTGATATTGCATATCTCAGGGCAGAGCCTGGCTGTTCTCAGCTGCTGTTTTTCACTTCGTAGCCTTCATCTGAGACTAATGCTTCGCCTCTGTGTATTCAAGTGCAGGAGAACATTTGCAAGAAACAAATTTGCCTCCTTTTTAAGAAACTGCTGTCGATAGTAAGAAGCTTCTGTGTATTTGATGCGATGCAAGACTTTTAAGCCAGCTGGGATATGTTTTAATTGCTGTTCTAGGAAGCTAAGGACTGTGATACCCAAGAAAATAGAGCTGATGCTCCCTGCTTGGGAGGAAATCAACTCTTTTTTTTTTTTAAAGTAACATCCACAGATAAGCTGAAAGGCACACCATTCCTCCATGGTCTCTGCTACTAATCATATCAGTGAGAGAGAGAGGAGGACATGGAAATTAGGGCCAGAACAAATTTTTATCCAAAATGGTTTTGCTCCCAAGACATTAGTTTTGATCAACACAAATCTGCTTTGAAGGTGCAATGGGATCTGCCTGGGTTACTCTCAGCAGAAATCCTCCCTTTACTCCTGATACAAAAGAAACAGAAAGCTGCTTGCTCTGCCCTCATCTCCACTTCCAAAATCTAAAATGCTTTGATTTTTTTTTTTTTTTTAGGCACTCCAGCATTTACAAATTTATTTCAGCTTTTATTCACTAAGCATTTCTTAGAGATTCAAACTTATCAAGTTTTCATGTTGTGTTATGTGAAATATTAACCCAAAGTGATCATCTATGCAGTTTGGTTTCCTGAAAAATATGAGTGCATTTCTTCAGGATTGACCGAACTTCCTTGAAACAAACAAAAAAGTCATTTATTCGCACAGCTGGAGATAGAGAGGGAAAAACATCTGGATGTGAGAAGGGAGAGAAAATGTGCATTGGAAGGGAAAAAAAAAACAGCAAAAGGACAAAAGGTTATAAGTAGAAAAAGAAGAAGGGTTGATATGGGGGTTGGGAACTGCATCCAGGGATTATATGAGGAGGGCTATAGAAAGTGGGCCTTGAAAGAAAAATGTAAATATGGTTATGGGAAGGGGAAGGTGAAAACTGAGATGAAACAAGAGAAAAAATAGGGAAAAATGAAAATGGAATAAAATACAATAAACAAATGGAAAGCAAAAATAATGAAAAAATCCTGCATTTGAATGAGACAAAAGAGAGAATAAACATGAAGAGGAAACGTAGTCTAAGAAGAACAAAGCTAAGAAAACTGATGAGAGTAAGGGATATGCTGAAAAAGACCTAGAAATAGAAAAATCCTAGGAAAAACATACAACAGAAAAGAAAAATTAGGTCCTTTTTTGAATCTTGACCATTTCTCACCCAGTTTACACCGCAGTGAACATGCTGGCACAGCAGCCTGCAGCCCCTGAGACTGTGGCATCCCCGCTGCCGAAATCTGCGTGTGGGACACGCTGAGGCTGAGGGAGAGCTGGAAGTAACATGTCAGCACCTGGGTCCTGCGTTAATTCGGTGCATCAGCACCTCAGCCTCTACCAGCTCATTGTTTCCAGATGGTGCCTGAGCTCTGAGCTGGTATTTAAGGCATTTAAGGTCGCCTTCATCAAGTTTCCTTGCGGGCAGGAACGAACCCATTTTTCACACAGGCAGAGCCCAGAGACGAACGCCTCGGTGAGTTGCAACATTGACAACTGCTTTGCAAAGCTGAGATGGCCATTGGGCAAAATGGTCTGGTTTTCAGTGATACACCAGCATCTCTTCCCATATGGCATGGGGGAAGAAAGGCTCTGGTTTGCGCTGGGCTTCTCTGCCCTTGTAGAAGGGAGATACATCTGTTATCTGTTTTCCAGCCCCTCGTGAGTGAAGACTGAGCTCTCCACCCTCTGGGACAAGCCCAGCTTGGACATGCAGGGACAAGGCTGGAGGATAAACCCGTCTTCCTTACTTGTTCATTGGGGTGCAGGCAGAGGGTGAGTCAAAACACACAGAAGCCAGGACACGTTCAGGTGAGTTGTCCTCAGGACATTCCTGTGTGTCTCTCTGGGCCATGGCAACACCCTACGTGAATAGTTTACCACTCTGAACTTATCTCTCCTCTACAAAGTCATGGAGACACTTCAGGGCCATCCTGTGGCCTGGAACATATCACACATCACATAGACACGGGTGGCTGTGGAACAGACTCACCCCAAGCCCACAGCATGCAGGCAGGAGCCATCCTAAATCTGGCCTCTGCCCCTTGCAGCATTTGCCTTTCGTAGTGAAAATGTGTTCTGAAGTTGCATTTATGGCAGCAACTATTTAAGCAGCTTTTCATGTTTCTCCCAGCCCCTTTCACACCACACACATTTCTTATGACTGGCTGAAATTTTAAACACTTATTTAAAAAATATTCTATTTTCAGGTTTGCTTTATGAACACATCTAAAGTTAAAACACTGAAAGCCTGAAAGGAAAACCAGGGTGTGAAGATTTAGGTGGTGTGAAAAAAAGACTGGAAGCAATAAACACTGCTTCTTAATGGGGTGACTTGTTCCTGTTGGCTTACTGTAAATAACAAAAGTGACCAGTGTTGTGATTCAGTGTCAGATCTCAGCTCTGCTGAAGTTAATTCCATGATGTTATCAAAACATCAGACAGAGAAATTAAACCAATCGTCTCTTCTCTTCTCTTCTCTTCTCTTCTCTTCTCTTCTCTTCTCTTCTCTTCTCTTCTCTTCTCTTCTCTTCTCTTCTCTTCTCTTCTCTTCTCTTCTCTTCTCTGCTGCTTTAGCTCCACTATTAGGCTTCGATTACAGCCCCACCATCATCAAACGCTTTTGTTATTAATTTCAGCACATCCAAAATTGTCTGTCCACAGATTTCAAAGGTAATATTATTTTCTTGCATTGTCTAAGTTTAGGGATAATCAGGCAGAGGTTGAAATTCTTAAAGTTACTGAGGGCAGTATGGTCTTAAAAGCAATGGATGCTTGTATTTAGCCCTTACCATTTAAAGGGTTGGTCAGACGTGAATAATTTTGATTTCCAAATGAAGACTGGATCGCTAACATATCCCAACTGTGTAGGATTTTTAAGAGAACAAATGCATTTATAACCAAAGAATTTGTCAGGTCTTTGCTGCAACTCGTCCTATAATTAAAGATTTTAGTCATAAGCGTCAACATGTACGTGATCAGATTGCTCCAGTTTTAATGATCACTCTGTAAAAAACTGATGACAGTGCAAGAACCATGCATTTCTATATAATGTTCAAGCTCTTAAAGTATAGCTTATACCTTCCTTGTCTTTATGAACAGTATCTGGGAAATCTTTACCTGGCATATATAGTGACTCGTAGTAACCTGAAAACGTGCTGTGACCCTTTCATCTGCAGGATGTGGAGACAGTCCTCTTGTGGGCACAGGCATCTACACCTCATTGCTTTCAGAGTTAACAAAATTAAATGTCTAGTAATGCAGAAACTCTTTGGTAGCTGAGGAAATCTGATTGAAAATATGTGCTGCAACTGATGTTATGGCATCAAAACTTGGAACATTCAATTAAAGCTTACATGTAAAATTTTAAAATATACTTAATACAGCTCCATTAATGTAATGAAAACAGGTGAGCATGGATTTCTTCTATTTGCACTTGTAAAATAATATACATCTAACAGAAGCAGACTAAAATCAATGGCCACAGAGAAAAGTAGTGCCTTTAAAACCAAATCTTTCATTGTTTTTTCAGCTGAAAGTGTATTGGTGATGTTATTGATAATTCATGAAAACTTTATCCTACCAAGATCATAAGACTGAATTTTGAAAATACATAATTTTCTGGAATGTTGCTGTATTCACATAACTTTGAACAATACTAGAGCAGACTGGTTATCACTTAGAGATGTGGGTGTTTTCAAACTAGAGAGACCTGGGAGCTGCATAGCAGAGTACCTACAGAACTGCCTCATGGGATCTCCCAGATACAACTCCTTGAGAATTTGTGAAGGTGGCTGTGATGCTGTAACGTCAGAGCACAGAGCTTTAAAAAATGAGAAAAAGATATCTGTCAGCCTAATTTCTACTTCCTTACCAATACCGGAACAAACATTCAAACAGAATATTTATTAATGCTTGGAATGTAAGAAGACAAGGAGAAATCCACATGATTTTTTTATTAACTAATCATATCAAACCCATCTCATCTACTTTACTATAGGACACCAGGCCTTATAAGGAAGTGAGAATGCTGGACATAATGTACAGTGACTTTAGCAAAGCTTTTGACATTGATTCCCATGCTATTTCAAGGAAATGAGATTTACATGTGTGTAGTTTAGAGTAGATAAAACATTCTAGAGAGAAAACACACTATTCAGAGTTCGGTTAACTGAGCAATTCCCTTCAAAAATCCAAGGTTATATAGAGTTCAGTTCTGCAAGAATCTGATGTGGTTTAATGTTTTCATTAATAGTTTGGATGATTCAATAAGGAATAACGGGGTTTTTTTAAGTTTTCAGATAACGTCAAGATGGGAAGCTCTAGGGCAAGAAAGAAACTGACTGGAAAATTTGTCTTAATAGATTGGAGAGAAGAGGTGAAAACAGAATAAAAGCAATAAAAAGTACAAAATACTGCATTTAGACAGAAGTAATTTAAAAGATGCATATACAGAGGAAAGTTAAGTACCTTAACTTGACCTTGGTCTCTTCTTCCAAGTAACAGGTGACAGGACAAGAGGAAATGGCCTCAAGCTGTGCCAGGGAAGATTTAGATTGGAAATTAGGAATTTTTTTTTCACTGAAAGGGTTATTAAGCATTGGAACAGGCTGCCTAGGGAAGTGGTTGAGTCACTGTCCCTGGCAGTATTTAAAAGATGGGTAGATGTGGCATTTAGAAATATGGTTTAGTGATGATTTTTGTCAGTGTAAGGTTGATGTTTGGACTAGGTGATCAAAAAGGTCCCTTCCAACCCAGGCAATTCTATGATTATATGACCTTGATTAATTAAGTTCTCTAGAAAAGAGTCTAGATTTGTGAGCAGACTATGATTCAGCATTGGCATGTTATCACAGAAAAGGCAAACATACAGTACAAACTAGAAAGAAGTCTGCAAATTGCAGGAATTTTTTTTGTAATGAGACCTCAGCTGGAGCACTGTGTCCAGGTTCACGTACCTCCCTCCAAGGCACATCTGGACTAACTGGAGAAAGCTTGGAGAAGAGCAAAGTCAAAAGGTCAAAAGTCTGTGCATGGAAGATAAGGTAGTGAGATCACAGCCTAAAGAAGATATGATGGGTAGAAAAAAAGACAAACGGGGTGTTATAATATTTTTTAAAATGTAAAATATTTGTGCAAGAATGAAAAGAAAAATCTGTTCTTCATCTCAAAAGTGGGTAGGGAGAAGAAGTTAAGTACCTGAATAAACCAAGGCAGCATTAGCTTCTATTTTAGGGAAATCTTTATCTTGCTAAAACACAAGAATGTGTTTCCTGCATACGAAGTATGCATCAACAAAAGTCTTTTACAAATAAGTAAGATGGACATCTGTCAGGAATGACTGAGTGCTTGATCCAATAAAACAGCAGACAGCCACTCCTTGAGATGCTTTCCAAATTAATTTGATTTTATGACACTTCTTTGTTCCTTGCACAGCAGTCACCTTGCCATTTTCTCAGTTTTCAAATTTCTTCAAATCAACACAAGAATTATTATTCTGATTCAGTTCATTTGCTTGTGGTCCTACATTTGACGATCAACTACCAGTAAGCACCTTCTCTGTGAACTGTTATAAACCTGTCAGTAATTATTACTACCTTTACTGAGCCATGAAAAATCATTTCCTCTCTAATTCCAGAAAGCAAATGAGCGTAAAGACCATTCTGGCTGTGTGTATCATGACTTGTTGACGAATACTACTGGCTAAATATAAGCGTGTCCCATCTAAAAATACAGAAATAATATATTTACCTTCAGCTTTAGACTGTGATACTGAGATCAGTCTATGTGCCTTGTCCCCTTGTCCTCTCTGTGATTTGGGCCAGTGGATTCAGGTATACATGGTAGGTAGAATCATAGAATCATAGAATTCTGATAATCATAGATTCTGATAACTACATGGAAGAAAATTGAAATCAGATACCATTAAATTGAGTAGACTATTTTTTAAGGACACGAAAGCAGCTCTTGAAACACAACTTCACATTTCAGTGGCAACTGAAGTAATTTCCTGCATTCAGACTATAAGGAAATATATAATATTTTAGTTCTAAATGTAAACTGCTGTTGTTTGAGATCAAGTGTATGATATAGGAGAGAATTAAGTGCAATGAAATCTTTAGGAAGACTTTGCAGATTTGTTCATTTGGAAGTTCTGAGAAAGGACTGCTTAAGATACTCGTCTCCTCTGGTCTTTTTCTGTATGCATTTCCAATCCTCAAGCACTGAGTTCAGTGTAGTGGTCATAGATGTATCCTGGTTTTTGAAGAAGTTTTCCATCTCTTCTCTTGTCCAAGACTTACTTCCTCTCGCTCTAAGCTCAAGAAGGGCCCATCCTTCCAAGTGTCAGCACTGTCCTCAGTTGTTCAGCACTTTCTGACAGTAACGTCCTCCTTAACTCTGTACTACTCTTTCCACATAAAATTTCTCAAGATGCACTGAGGTCTCTAACTGGAGATCTGGTGAGGAGCTGGCTTGCTAACATTTTCCAGACCTGGACCTGGCTATGGTACACACTAAACCATTGTGATAAAGAATTAATACAGAGCTGTGACAAGGACTTGCTATTTACATAACCATTAATTATCCTTTCTAGAAGTTTTCTTCTTTCTTGGCCTTTCCTTACCCTTGCACTAAACTACAAGTACAAAAACAGAAGTCTGTAGTATTATCATGTTTTAACAGGCAAGCCTCAAAAAATGTGGTTACAGACATGATTTTTATTGCAGCTCTTCAATTTGATCTAAAACAAGGGTGATGCCACAAGATAATTAAAAGAAAAAAATTGTTATTCAGCCTCAAGGTTGTTTTTGTAAAAAGAAAACACCTACTGCAGGATTTCTAAGGTTGAATTCTTCACTGAAAGCAAAATTTAACCAACCATTACATTGCTCAGTGTTGCTCTGCAAGCCTTTGATTAATTGATTCAGCCTTACTCACATGACAAATGAAGGGATGGCCACTTAAAACAAGGGATGGGGAGAAAAATCATTCTTTCTGAGCAACTGAAAAGAAAAAGCAATTGTACAGTCAAAAGACAAACAAGGTTATAATTTAGGAACAGACAATTATACAAATGCTATTTGCTAATTATTAGTGTTTGGATTGTAATTCTGCTTTTATCCTATCGTTAATGACCAAAATGAAAAAAAAAAAAAAAGAAGGC